>JAWPHD010015274.1:0-56181 GCA_037043455.1 Cyrtodaria siliqua | reverse complement strand
CTGAAAGAATTTTCAAAATGTCATGAAAAATAAATGAGATGTGACCTATTGAAAATTTCCAAATAACATAAATGGAGGTGGCCATCTTTGAACGATGACGTCATCGTGCCGTTTTACCATATATGGCATATTGACAAAATGTATTTTAAAGCAAAGAAACCACTGCAAATTGATTAGAAATAATATACAGATGTAAAATTATTTTTCATTTGCAGCGATTTTCTTTTGCTTTAAAAGACATTTTATCAATATGCCATATATGGCAAAGAGGCACGATGACGTCATCGTTCAAAGATGGCCGCCTCCATTTATGTTTCTTTGCACATTTTCAATAGGTCATATCTCCTTTACTTTCATGGCATTTTATATAATTATTTCAGCTTTTTTCATGTTTTTCAGAGCCCTTTAAAATAATCTGTGTTTGAAAATAGTGCATCAACCCCTTTAAGGTGCTGACAAGGTTTTTCATTATCGGTTCCTGGTGACCTTGACTACTGACCTCAAATCAATAGGTGTCATCCTCTCACCACAAGCAGTTCAACTATGAAATTTCATGAGATTTGCTCAGGGGGAGAGGAGTTATAATGCAGACAAGGTTTTCATTATTGGCCCCCAGTGACCTTGACCTACTGACCTCAATATCAATAGGGTCATTCTGTCACCACAGGCAGTTCACCTATGTAGTTTCATGAGATTTGCTTAAGGGGATGAGGAGTTCTGGAGCAGGCAATATTTTTCATTATCAGGTCACGGTGACCTTTGACCTACTGACCTCAAAATCAATAGGGATCATCCTCTCATCACAGGCAGTGCACCCATAAAGTTTTATGAGATTTGCTTCAGGGGGAATATTTAAAAAAACATATTCAAAATTGTTTAAACGAAAAATAATATGGTATTAAGACATTGCCTTGGCTAACTCCCAAACTCGTATAACAACTATTGGGGGGAAATATTTATTTTTATTTTTTTTTTTCCCCAGGCAAATTAGATGCGAAATTATAATGCATCAGAGTAAATTTGGATGTTTCTGACAAAAAAAAAGTTAATATAAAATAAATTAATAAAAATATTGCAAGTTCACGATAGCGTGAATCTGATGACAGAACGAATGCAAATGGCCGACTTTCAGACAACAAGCATTTCCTGGTTGTTTTAATTTAATCTGTTTGCTCAATAAACGCTTGAAAAAGCAAAACCTTGTGTTTTGAAACAATTGTTAGTGTATTTTACCTATGTGACTGTAGATAACGGTAGTAAAGTTATTGAATTACACAGTAATTATTTATTATTTTACAGGTACATGTTTTCGTTTTTTCCTTGCATGTTGACAAAATTGATTTTGACGAGTTTACTTCCGGAAGTCATCGCTCCAGTGTTGCTTGATGGGAAATTGAATAAATGTTTAATTTGAGAGAAAATACATTTTGTTTCGATAATCATTTCAGTTATTAACGTATACGTTCTGATAACAAAAAAGGAAGAAACCATTATAAAGACAGCATTTTTATTGACATATGTTGATCATTTTGAAATATTTGCTTGATACGTTCGTAAGAATTGCGAGATTATGGAAGTGAATCACAGATCTGCGCATGCGCAGCAAATTATGCCCGCCGTTTCCTGAATTGTTTGAATTTTGACCTTTCATCTTTAATATTTACAAACAGTACCTTCATCTTTAATATTTACAAACAGTATTGTGATTAGCAAATTTTCTTTCGTGACACAAGAACCATTTTAGAGCCTTGGAAGCCATCAAACGATTACACAGAAGGCTCATCCAGGAAAGTGTGAGAGCAGTACCAGGTCCTGGCAGTACCAAGAATTAGCATGTTGTGTTGGTTTTTTTAATCAGAGGTAGGCCCTATTTAAATACGTTCATAGTAGAGCTTCTTCATAATAATGTGGACCAATTAATTTGAAGTGTATAAGTGTATTCAAAACTAAAAGCAAAGAAGCATGATATTTTTTAAAACATCTAAATTAAACTGCAAAAAGAGGAGAGTGTTTTTTTTTTCGTTGTCACTAGCGGATCCAGGGGGGGGGGGGCGCACCCGGCGCGCGCCCCCCCCCCCCCCCCCCCCCTTAAAATTTCAGGATCATACATGTATGTCAATGTTACTGTAGATAAAATATCAAACAATTTCGTTGCACGCCCTTAGTATAAAAAAAAATTCTCGCTTGTTTCGCTCGCTCGACGCATAATGGCTAATGTGTGGTTTAATTAACACATTGATAAATCCTTTTATTTGGAAACGGACCTTTTTTATTCATACATGTATGTCCATGTTACTGTAGATAAAATATCTAACAATTTCGATGCACGCCCACTCAGTATAAAAAATTTTCTCGCTCGCTTCGCTCGCTCGAGGCATAATGGCTAATGAGTGGTTTAATTAACACATTGTTAAATTCTTTATTTGAAAACGGACTTTTTTACCCTATCAATGCACTACCGCAACCGTTTTATGAGGCTATAGACGGACCCGAAAATTTACCAAAATCTTACGCCCCCCGCCCTCCCCCCCTAAGCTGAAATCTGGATCCACCCCTGGTTGTAACATTGACAGTTTTGCAAACGAGATTGGTGAAGGTATTAATATGTAACTTACGTGTGCACAACTTACTGTTTTGAAGATAAACATTGTGCTTGCATTACCTGAATGAAGCTTGCAAGTTATTGATTATGCCTGTCATGGTGCAAATTGAGGTCTATCAATTCAGAAAAACACAGGCGACGCTGTCAAGGAGTATTTTAAAAATGCATTTTCTTCCTCCATAATCAATTTGTTAAAGGGACTGCAGTGGATTTAAGCACATGGTTGAATCTATGTTTACAGGTTAAGGAGTCTTTTAAAACAACAATTCAATTCTTTATTTAGAATTGAAGTGGTATAATATTTCAGCAATTGTTATGCTTGTTTTCAGGAGATGTTGGACATGAGCGCAAGTTGTCAATGGTCAGGTCGCTCGGAAGGCGATGCTGGTGTTCACCATTCAACAGAATACATCCTCAACCTTAGATCCTATGCCAGGTATGCCTTCAGATCAAAGGTATTTTTCTCGCAGAAGTTTCACACTGGAAGTTAAAATTGAGGTTTATGGCGCACCACATAAAAAGGTTATATTGCATCAACATGAAATGAACATTCCAGAGCCACTCTCCATTTACAGCTATATAAAAACATCTATAAATGGGAAGAATATCTATAGGGTTAACTGTTTCAAGCATTTGAAGTGTGCGACAGCATGCGACTCGTTTAATGGTGTTAAATGGTCCATCCCCCACACACATCCACACCCACTCCTAAACGGCTTGATGGATTTTGACAAAACTTAGCAGGACCGAAGCATCGGTGTGATGTCTTGTTGTGCATGTCGTGCTTTCGGTTTGATTCGCTGATTTTTGACGGAGTTATGTCCCTTTGAATTTTTTTAAGTTAAATTTGTTGTCGCCGCTACTCCTAAACGCCTTGTTGGATATTAACAAAACTTTGCAGAAGCATCGGTGTGATATCTTGTGCATGTCGCGCTTTCGGTCTGGTTGCTGATTTTTGGTTGAGTTATGTCCCTTTGAATTGTTTACATTAAATTTGTTGTCGCCGCTACTCCTAAATGGCTTGTTGGATATTGACAAAACTAGTATCGGTATGATGTCGGTATGATGTCGTGCTTTTGTTCCGGTTCACTGATTTTTGATGGAGTTACGGCCCTTTGATTTTTTTACTTTAAATATAATATTGTCGCTACTCCTCCTAAATAGCTTGTTGGGACTTGTGGAGAAACTTTGCAGGAAGCATTAGTATTATGTCTAGTTGTGTGTATTGCACTTTCATTCCGGATAGCTGATTTTTGACAGATTTATGACCCATCTTTTTTACTTTTAAATTTGTTGTCGCCGCTACTCCTTCTAAATGGCTTGATGCATTTTGACGAAACTTTGCAGTGGTATGAGACATCAGTTTTTCTCAAAAACAACCTCTAGTTTTTAAAACGTTTTACATACACAAAATATGACGATTGACAGAACATTTTTGTCAGTTTGATGTCAAGGGCCAGTCACATTGGCCTTACGACTTCTTGCGATCAAGAAAATGAAGAAAATCGCAAGAGATCGCAGAAAATCGTGCGGTAAGCCGTATGCAGTCGCAGGCGATCGCAGATACTCGTACAACCAAAATTGGTCGCAGCAAGGTTTTTGAACATGCACAAAAACCTTGTTGCGACCGAAGTGATCGCAAATGGTTGCAAGAGGTCGTACAACTATATGCACGACATCTCGCAGGCTTTCGCAAGTGTTCGCAGATGATCTCAATATTTTTTGGGCACCTGTGCAGCTGCGTACAATTGCACTACCAGTTGCACATCCTTGTGATCGGTCTTACGATAGATAGTGACTTTTCGTGCGAGCGATTTTAAAGTAGCGCCACCTCTGAGATCTCTTTGCTACCAGCTGCGTGGATTATAATAAAATATATAAAGATAAAATAATAAACCAAGTTTTATTCATTGAAATATTATCGGGAAACCTATAGTGTCACAATATTTAGTTTGATTTAGTTATAATTTTATATCTGGCAATGCTCAAATCACATATGAGAAGATGAATTTATATACCACACGACAGGTCACATGTAGTCGCTCAGCCAATCGCAATATTCTGCAAGTGATCGTAGACAGTCGCACGTGCGATCTCAGCAATTCGTACGACAAGTCACGGATCTTTGCACGATTGCTGTCCGATTTTGGTCATGCGATGGATCGTAATGAACCTCGTAGTGTGACTGCAACGTCTGCGATTGCCTCCGACCTCGCCGCGACTTTTTCACTCTGCGACTTGGGGAATCGCAAGCGATCGTAAAGGCAGTGTGACTGAGGCTTCAGGTGACTGCATTGCGACAGGTTGTAATGGGTATACTTTTAAGGAGTCAAACATTTTTCATCGACAACCAATCAGTATATTTATGTCTGTATATTTATTAATAAGTCCTTTAAACGCCACATGTGCTGTTATGTGGCGTATAACAGCACATGTACATGTACAATTCAATTCTTTATTTAGAAATTGAAGTGGTATAATATTTCAGCAATTGTTATGCTTGGAGTTTTCAGGAGATGTTTACATGAGCGCAAGTTGTCAATGGTCGGGTCGCTCGGAAGGCGATGATGAAGGTGTCCAACAGATTCAACAGAATACATCCTCAACCTTAGATCCTATGACAGGTATGCCTTCAGATCAAAGGTATTTTTCTCGCAGAAGTTTCACACTGGAAGTTAAAATTGAGGTTTATGGCGCACCACATATAAAGGTTATATTGCATCAACATGAAATGAACACGCCAGAGCCACTCTCCATTTACAGCTATATAAAAACATTTATATATAAATGGGAAGAATATCTATAGGGTTAACTGTATCAAGCATTTGAAGTGTGCGGCAGCATGCAAGTCGTTTAATGGGCTGAAACGGTCCCACACACACACACGCCTAAACGGCTTGATGGATTTTGACAAAACTTTGAAGGAAGCATCGGTATGATGTCTTGTTGTGCATGTCGTGCTTTCAGTTTGATTCACTGATTTTTGACGGAGTTATATCCCTTTGCGTTTTTTAAAGTTAAATTTGTTGTCGCCGCTACTCCTAAACGCCTTGTTGGATATTAACAAAACTTTGCAGAAGCATCGGTATGATGTCTAGTTGTGCATATCGCGCTGTCGTTCCGGTTTGCTGATTTTTGACAGAGTTTTTGCCCTTTGCATTGTTCACTTTAAATTTGTTGGCACCGCTATTCCTCCTAAACGGCCTGATGCATTTTGCCGAAACTTTGCAGGAAGTATGATGTCACGCTTTCGGTCTGGTTCGCTGATTTTTGACGGAGTTATGTCCCTTTGAGTTTTTTACTTTAAATTTGTTGTCGCCACTACTCCTAAATGGCTTGTTGGATATTGACAAAACTTTACAGAAGTATCGGTATGATGTCGTGCTTTCGTTACGGTTCACTGATTTTTTATGGCCATTTGAATTTTTTACTTTAAATATAATATTGTCGCCGCTACTCCTCCTAAATAGCTTTAAAACCCCATCCCCCCACATGCTGTTATTTGGTGCACATGTCACCTCCACCACCCCATCCCACACCCAACGATTTAACAATCTTTATGTTTTATCACACCGTTTTTTTTTTCCGAAATGATCTCTATGCTCAATTTTATAGTGGTGCCATACTGGAATACCGTGCTTTATATGCTTTTGACTACTAGTACCATGAAGTGTTTGATATAATCCAGCCAGGGATTGAACCCACAAGACTAAGATTGCAATGAGGATCTTTTAATATAATACAGGTTTTCAATTTTCAGAAGTATTAAAAACTATTATATTTAAAATGGATTTTTTTTATACATTTATAAATTTATTTTGTCTTTTTTGGAGACATTAATTTATTTATAAATATACTATCTTTTCAGATCTATGTTCTTCGGGAACGGTTTAGGTGCCAACAGATGAAGTCAATTGAAAATGAGAACAGTTTTAAGAGGGTTCGAGTCATCCTACAGAGGTTTAGATGTATACATATAGTGCGATGTTTTTCAATGGTGTATATATTTGCCTTAACACGGAAGTGGATCAGTCATATAGTGTTAATTGCCATTTTCCGACTGTCCCATACGTCTGTTTTAAATTTAAGTTTTACTCAGGACACCTCGAGCCGTAAAGCTTTTAAACTTCATACATGTTTGCATCTACAGGACAGCAATAATTAAGTCGGTTTGAGGTTCCAGAAGATGATGTTGAACGAACAATGAGGACAATTTTGAGAGGGTTTGAGGCCGCTAACCGGGGCTAAGATGTGTAGATAAATGGAGCTAATTGTTATCCAGGGGTGCAGTGTTTATTTTTTTAATAATTATGGTGTTATTTAAAAAAACATTATTAATATAGGTCTCTGAGAAAACAAACAAATCAAAGATGTGTTTACCTGGTATTTTAGAATCAGACAGGGGATTGAAATATTTCTTCTCATGTTTCCCCAACCCCCATTTTTTAAATACATTTTTCAAATGTGTTTCACATGAAGTCTATAGTTTAGTTTTGAAGGACAATAATATTAGTTTTCATATTTATTATGCACAAATCATTATTTGAATCCTTGAAAGCAAATTGATTTTGCAAACACCTGAGTGGATTATATTGCATTCCTAACATTTTTCAACATATAGTAGAATAAAGAGGGAAAAGACATAAAATGATGTGGGGTTAGTAAATTTGGGTGCTATTTTAACTGTTTTATTAACTACAAGGTTGCTGTGTGTCCCTTCAGTATTATTCAATGTAAATAAGTGCTCAATATTATATTCAGTCTGTAAGTGTTTCTACAAAACTTTTTCATGTTAAAGTGAAATTTAAAAGATGTTTCGTTTATAGTTTATTTTTCACATTGCATTTTGCATATCAGTTGTTTGTTTATAGTTTAAATATTTCAATATAAAAATGCTTAGGTAACACTTTTCCAGTGTCAAATAGCTTTAAATTTCATTTCTGCCGTTTCACCAATATCACTTTTTAAGATTAAAATTATGTAACATGTTATTTCCATGTACTGTTCAACATTTGTAGATTTTAGTACATATAAACTTTATTGCCTTTATTACTGATTGTTTCTTATTGATCACATCCTTATGTATTCCATGCTCTAGCTGTCAAAGACCTGTAGTGCTTATCTTTGACCTGTAGTGCTTATCGTGGCGCATCATTTTGACTACATTTACGTTTCCATTTATATCTGCTCAAATTTTCACTAGCCCTCGGAGGACCCTTTATTGAAAAAGAAAGACGAAGCTTTTTAAATCCTTCATTTACGCAGCTTTCACAAAGATCTGCACAGAAGCTTCGTAATAGCTGCGTAAAAACTGCGTTTTACGCCAATACCGCCAGTTTTTACGCAGCTATTGCGAAGCTTTTACGCAGCTTTAACAAAGATCTGCATCAAAGCTTCGTTAATGCAGACCTGCGTAAAAGCTAGCGGTATTGGCACCTTCGTAAAAGCTGCGTTTTACGCAGCTTTTACATTAAAGGTAAATTATTATGTAGACCTTTGAAAACGCAGCTTTTGAGCAGATTGTTTGTTAATGCTATGTTTTGCATCATTTTTGTAAAATCTGCGCAAAAGCTGCGTATACGAAGAAATACGCAGGTGCCAATACCGCTAGCTTTTACGTAGCTTTTACGTACGTTTTACGTAGCTTTTGAAATAATTTTAGCTACGCAAAACGTACGTATAAGGTAGCATTTTTTGACAAGGGTGGCAGCCATGTTTAACGTCGAATCAAAATAATGTTCGACTCGGATAACCATCATGTCATGCTGATCATTTTACAAAAAGTCCCATATCAATATCACTTATAGTTTTCAAGATGTAGTCGCTACAAACTTCTTTTTTAAAAATCTATTTTTAGCTGTGGCGGCCATCTTGAATTTCTGGCCGACCTGAAATTTTGCTAGGATCAATTAGACATTAAGAGCAACATTCCTGTAAAGTGTCATGAAAATCCGCCAAGTAGTTTCAAAGGAGTAGTCGCTACAAGTTTTTACTATATAACTCTATGTAAACAAAGAAGGCCGCTGGCAGCAATGTTTAACGTTGAATCAAAACAATTTTTGACAAGGACCAACATCATGTCATGCTGATCATTTTAGAAAAAGTCCCATATCAATATCACTTATAGTTTTCAAGAAGAAGTCGCTACAAACTTGTATTTTGAAAATTTATTTTTAGTCGTGGGGGCCATCTTGAATTTCCGGCTGACCTAAAATTTTGCTAGGATCAATAAGACATCAAAAGCAACATTCCTGTGAAGTTTCATGAAAATCCGTTAATTAGTTTCAGAGGAGTAGTCGCTACAAGTTTTCATAATATAACTCTATGTAAACAAAGATGGCCGCTGGCAGCCATGTTTAATGTTGAATCAAAACGATTTTTGACAAGGACCAACATCATGTCATGCTGATCATTTTAGAAAAAGTCCCATATCAATATCACTTATAGTTTTCAAGAAGTAGTCGCTACAAACTTGTTTTTTAAAAACCTATTTTTAAATTTGACGGCCATCTTGGATTTCACATCAACATGAATTTTTGCTAGGATCAACTTGACTTCATGGGCAACATTTCTGTAAAGTTTCATGAAAATCCATCCAGTAGTTTCAGAGAAGTTGTCGCTACAAAAAAAAGTTTACGGACAGACAGACGGACGCCGCACCACGGCATAAGCTCTGCTGATCTCTGATCAGTAGAGTTAAAAAGCAGAATACATTTGTTCGATCAATTAAAAACATAATTATGATTTCCAGTATAATAATTACTAATTGAATGTGTATGTTCAGTCGCCGCGAAGTCAGTAATAGGAACCGGCATATAACTATAGTGACCCAGTATACATAATCCGGGCATTCAAATTTTTCCACATCCACTTTTCCAAAACAAAAGTAAAATATTGTCTTGCTTTGATTTTTTTGAAGTTATTGAATAATTAATTACGCATTAAAATGACTGCAATTAGAAAAAGTTACACCTTTACCTGTGCAGTTTCGACTCGGCAAACTCAGCGTTTGCCTACGCAAAGAATCGTGGCGTAAGTACGCCGAGAGCTTTTCGCGTAGCCGATTTCCATGGCGATCGAGTAGTTTTATCATCCGAACTCGCGTGAGCTGTACTGAACGTACGTACGTGCTGCATATATGCAGGACGTTAACTTTACGGAGGGCTTGCCCATATGGCCGACAAGGGCAAGTTAACTTGCTCATGCCAGCTATAGTTTAATTAATTGCAGCATGACTGCACAATTGATTAGACCCGAAGCTTTTATTTTATAAGGATATATTTTAGCTAGCTTCACGATCGCGTATTATATAGACCATGTACTTAATGATATAACTCTGACAGCACCTTCATTTCTGAGAATTCTTAAAGCTGGTCTAATACTTATAATTATAATGAAACAATAATAGTATCGGAAACGTGCAAAGAGCGATTATTTTCTTTTATATTTTGTCGTATTCTATATATTATATATATACATGGTATGTACGTCCTTGTCCCTCAATTTTGAAGTTGCATGCCCGACGGGATATATTGAGCTTTTCAGACTTTATACCTGCCCGGAGCCAAGTTTTACCTGCCCCGGCCAGTCATGCAGGCGGGCAGTCCTTAACATCGAGCTCTGATATGGTCGATATACATGTACGCTGCATATAGCCTACATTTTACTTGGTACATAATTATATATGAACCATGATGATATATAGTCATGCGCAAACATATAATTTTTAAAAACAACGCCGCCATATATAATATATATATGTTGTTTTATTTTTACAATCAATGTAAACATATATGGGGTTCAAAATGAATGTTGGGCTTTGTGAACCTTATAATTAATGGATGCATATGCTACCTGGACTCTAAGTCTTCATTTGTCTTCGCCACTCGCCATAGGCGACACCAAATTTCAAATGGCGAAACTTTTGTCAAGTGCTTTCGCCAATTTGGCAAAAGTCAATTTGGCCCATGTAAACTGACAGCTGGTATTGGCGAAAGTGGCGAAAGCAAAAAGTACATATTTTTCTGGAACTCTTGACGCGTTCTCGGTGTTTATAGAAGAGCTAAAATCTATATAGACTGTGTTACGACCTTTGCGCTTTATATTACACAAGGCTTATTTTTACATAGCGACGTCTAACTGCAACTCACTTGGTGTGCCTATACTGGAGAAAAATTAGAAACCCAATAAAAGCTTGCCGAAAAAAAAGTTAAAATGCAAAAACGCAAAACAGCGCGTGAACAAGACGTCTCTTATCAAAATGGTAATAATTAACCTTTTTCATACAAAGATTTATACCCTTTTAGCTAAAAAAAGGACTTTGTAACTCCGTTATTCAAAACAGAAAGAAGCCCATGATACGTACATGTAAAGAACATGTATACATTACATTGTCATCCGTGTTCGCACATTGAAACCAGGCCATTTATTTTGAGTTGTAAGCGAGGCCACAAAAAACAGAACGATTACTGTGTCATCTGTCAGCTATAGCCCTCTATTCATGTGGATTCATAATATTGTGCTAGTGGGGTCCGGGGGCATGCCCCCCAAATTTTTTTGAAAACAATGGTGCAATCTGGGCGTTCTGAGGTGCTTTTGTCAGAATCATGTGGATTCAGCCGCGTACTCGCGTATAGGCAGCTACGCGCCTGGGTTTAGCCAAGATGGCTTTACATTTTTTGGTCCAATGAAGAGCCCAGCTAGATATAGGCTACGGCAAGATATTGTAAACATGTGCTATCCGGGTGCGCACGTCTATATATTTTTCATTTTATCTATATATAACCATATAACTACATGGTATACAAATGTACACTAGTCAAAATTGCTAACCGATCACTTGTTATTTTCTTATTTATTTGTCTCAGAAAAAAATAATATATGTGAAATTGGAAATAAATGTATTGAAAAATGTTCTATAAGTAATCACATCAGTAAAGCAAAGTATTTTATGAATTTCAAAGAAGTTTATTTTATCGAAATTCATAGATACCAGTAATTTCAAAATTTACAAAAATCAATATCGCGTATGACCGCCGTTTGCGCGTACAACAGCTAAACAGCGTTGTCGCATGGAATTTATGTAGTTATGTAGAAAACGCTGAGGTATGTTATTCCAAACATTGACTATGTCCCTTGTGAGGTCAGCAATATGTTGTTGCCTTGGTAACTGTCGCACACGACGGTCGATTTCGTCCCACACATGTTCGATTGGATTTAAATCCGGACTACATGGCGGCCACTCCATTGTTCGAATGTTGTTGCCCTGAAGTAGCTGACGGGTAGTTCTTGCAGTATGGCAAGGTGCATTGTCTTGCATGAATGTCATCCCACGGTTAGCGCGAATATGGGGAATAAGGTTGGTCGAAGTATTTGTTGCTGGTATTGGTCTGCGTTCAGGTTTCCTCGAACAACCACCATATCAGTTTTAGTGTGCAAACTAATACCTCCCCAAACCATCACTGACCCTCCTCCAAAATGAGATCTTTCGTTGACGCAATTATCCGAATATCGTTCCCCAAGTCGTCGATAAATTCGCTCTCTACCGTCGGACTTCTGAAGATTAAATCTGGACTCATCTGTAAAGGCGACATTTGCCCAGTCTGCTCTGGTGAACCTCAAATGCCTTCTGGCCCACTGAAGACGAATTCGCCGGTGTCTTCCAGTCAATACTAATCCCACAAAAGGTCTTCTCGCTCTCAATCCCATGATCCGTAGTCGATTTCGTACTGTTTGATCACTCAAGTTTCTATTATGGACGCCTATTAAACGTCTGGCAGTATCAGTCGCTGTTATTCTTCTATTACGAAGGTGTGTTACAAGGATGTAGCGATCTTGACGCTGCGTTGTCACACGTCTTTTTGGCCTTCGGTGAAGGTCATCAACACTTCCGGTGCGATTGTACTTGAGCCAAAGGTCGTGAATTGTTGAAAAACTTCTGTTGACTGTTCTGGCTACCTATACATATAAAACAACTCATGCTTGCGACTTTTTCAGAAATAATGAACATGGTTAGACAGAATCATGTACGAACGAACAAACGAAGAGACGGACGGACGGACGGACAGACAAGTAAACTTATGAATAAACTAACCTGCCGGAAGGATGAGGAATATTATAATACACAATACTGGACTTGAAAAAGAGAAAATAAAACGTAGAAAATCGATTAAATAAATTAATAAAAATGAACAAATTACGCAATGTCCTTTACCTGCCGAATCGAAGTACCAGCAATAATCATACCGACGGCCCGTCCACGCTCTTCCGTTGTCATGCGACGCATTTTTTATTTAATTTTTAGTAAGTTTTTGTTTGGGATTGAAACGATAAACAATTCCGAGAACACAAACACATGTTCAAATCTTACCTCGTGCAGCACGGGAGAATAATGCGATTTCGCGCCAAAATAAGCCACGAGACCGGAAGTGCGGATTTTGAAGTTACAAAGTGTATTGATTGTTTTGTTTGCTGCTCATATTTATTTGTATGAAATATCAACTCAAAATATACAATATTTGATATAATATTTCAAATAATAAAATGACCGGTTAGCAATTTTGACCAGTGTATATTATAAATGAGCAATAAGAAATAATCTTCATAATAAGTGATTCATATTCAACGTCCAGCTATAGGCATGCACCCTCATATTAGGTAGGCCGCATGTTTTGACATTCCCTCGATTTTTGTCTGCTAAAAACACTAAAAGATGAAATAGCCTGTCAATAGGTGCACAGTTCCTCTTCATGAATATATGAGATTAATTACAATCAAGGGTCGCACAATGGGGTTAAAAGACCCCAGGGGTGGGCAGAATATTTTTAATTTTTTTTTAATTTTTTTACTTTTTGCATTTTTTTTACTGATCATCTTATGAAAACAATGTATCTTTCTAATGAAATAAATTCATCCTGATTTTTTGAAAATTTGGAAAACATGCGGCCTACCTACTCACATGCATGCAGATAAAGCTGTAAATCGATGCGATGACATATGCACATTCGTAGAATTTGTATAAGTGGTCATAATTAACTAAACTAAATGTGCATATTTACTTTCATGTCGTACATTTAAAAATAAACATGTAAACAAAATTTACCGCCAGAAAACATCACTGTTCCACTGTATGGCATTTCCACCACGATTTCACATCCATTTTCGCTGATTTTCGCTGATTTCCGATGTTGGAAATAAAACTGAAATTTGCGGAAAAACTTCCTCGGATGGACTAACCACTTGCACTTTCTGTATGACAGTTAGTTCATTATCGTAAGCAAAATACACTGCAAAATGCGTAAACGACTCCATTTTTTTCGGCCTCGACTCCGAAAAGAATTCACAATTCTGAAAGCCTTGTGAAATAGCCAATGAGAGAGTCCGATTCAGTAAAATAGGCGCCGATTGGATACACGTAGTTGTCACGTGAGCAGGGGGGAAATGTCGGAACCACAAGAAAAGAAAAGACGCGGACCTTATCTCAAGAAACAAGAACAAAATCATCCGTCGACGTCTTTGAGTTGCATTAATGAAATAACGGAAACACAGGTTAGTATTTTTAGAATGGTATGCACAAATTGTAACATGAAGCCTGCAGACAAATTCTGAATGCAGCTTCTGTTTTGCTTTTCACCACGTCCATAACAATTATTTGGCAGCGATGTCGACGTACGTTTTTCCAAAACTATCGGTGGGAAGATTAATTGGCCGGGTTAGAATGGAAACAAGAATCGAGACTCTACAAGCTTGTACTGTACACGTTTCTCACGAATTGATCTATTCGATAATTCAGCGTTGTCCCCAGGATATTTTCAGGCGCCGACACAAACAGCGCGGTTTGTGTTTTCGAGGGGTGGTCTGTGACAGGAGGGGGCCCCTCATTTTTTTTAATTCTTACCTAAACCATCTGCTCTGAGATGATTTTTAATTGTAAAATTAATGTCTTATTTAAATTAGAAAGCCCTCTCAGGGCTAGAGGCTAACTGTTTCAAAACAGGGTTTTGGAATTAACACATTTTTAAAATCCACAAGGGGCGTCCGTGGTTAACGTCTCTGACTTGAAATCACTTGCCCCTCACCGCTGTAGGTTCGATCCCTCAGGGGCCTAGGAATCTTTATGTGAGGAAGCTATCCAGCTGGCTTGCGGAACGTCGGTGGTTCTACCCAGGTGCCCGCCCATGCACGAAAATTGCCCAGAGGGGAACCTGGGGTCTTCCTCCACCAATGGAAGCTGGAAAGTCGCCAGATGACCTTAGCTGTTGGTACAACTATAAAATCCAATTCAATTCAATTTAAAATCCACATTCCCACCCTCATGCAGGGCAAGAGTATTTTCAAAAGGCAATTGCCCTGCCCAAAATATCACCCTAAATATAGCTGCATGCAGGTGCCAGTAAACAAAAAAGTATTTTTGCACATCATGCAGATACAAGAATATCCGCATTTTACAAGCTAGTTTATCTTACTCGACCATGCACCCGTGCCCATGCACCCCTGTGCAACACCCATCAGCAGAGATGCAAGGTCATTGACCTCTTGTTTACTATACTTGCTCTTACTTTTTTCTACTTTTTAGCCAAAAAAATCATACTAGCTATTCCTACTTTTCCTATATCTTTGATAAAAGTAATTAAGCTGCAAATTGTAGAAAAATTCCTCAAATTTTCCTTGAAATGCTTGCTTTGCTCTTTTTAAGGAGTTACTATGGATAGTCATACAAACAAACCTGTTCTATTAAATTTCAAGCGGCGTTTGTCCGTCTCGGAATAAATTTATATACTAAATGCAGCTGATATATAGCTAGCTAGTTTAATTCTTATTAAAAAACAAACACTATCTTTAGTAATAATTTACATTTAACATTCTGTTCTCTTTTCAGGCTATTGATGTGCAGATAACCAATCCCAATGAACGACAAGAATGTAAAGAGCTATTCAAGAAGTCATGTATGCATAGGCCTAATAAATGTACTTCTAACAGCTTTAAGATGAGCACTGACATCAACAAAGAAGAAACAAATGAAACAGCTTTTCAAATCCCAACTGAAGTCGTTGAAGATATAACACAGGCCTGTGATGATGAATCGATGATAAATAACTGTAGTGCTGCAGAAGATGATAGCATAGATGAATTGATAGAAGTTATTCAGAGTGAGCTAAGAGAACGTCATTATGATGAATTAGCAGACGACAACTTTGCTGATTTTACTGAGACTGCATCTGATGAAACAGAAGTGCTAGAACACCTGACCACAGTATTTGAAGACAAATTCACTGAATCACTTCATGGACATTCTAAAAAGGAGGAGAAGACAGATTATGGATCTGAGAAACTGTATGAAAACTCTCCACACAGTTTAGGTGTCACCATGCTATTGATTTGTTGTTTCGTGATAAGATTTCGATTACCAGATGAGGCCATCTCTTACTTTTTAAAAATAGTAGCCTGTTTATTGCCACATCGACATAAGCTTATGACGTCCCTGTATCATTTTAGAAGAGTTTTAACTGACTACACAGCAGATTCCAACTTGCTACCAAGTATTTATTACCACTGTAATTCTTGTTATACTCAAATAACACGAGACACAAAAGAATGCCCAGTATGCACTACGAAATTGAACAGAACGGGATCAACAGCTTATTTCTTGCAGTTAAATATAGTAACACAATTACATGCTTTGTGGAAAAATCCAGACTTTGCCAGTGCTGTTAGAACACATAGATTTAAACACTACAAAGATGCAACAAAAGGATTGTTAAAGGATATCTATGATGGTGGAATTTATAAAAGGCTTTTTAATGATGGGTTTTTGAAGTCAGAAAATAATTTATCTTTTTCCATGAACACCGATGGAGTTCCGTTATTTAAGTCGTCGAATGTTAGCATGTGGCCTGTGTTTATGCTTATAAATGAATTACCTTTATCCCAGAGATAAAAGCGACAAAATTTTTGCTGGTGTGTGGATTGGATCCCGAAAACCCCAAATGTGGTCCTTCCTTTAGCCTTTGTATGATGAATTGAAACATTTGGAAACAAATGGTGAGACATTTGAAGATGAACATGGTGAAAAATTTCTCACCAAATGTGCACTTCTGACTTGTACTTGTGACTTGCCTGCACGTGCTCTTGTGTATAATGTTAACCAGTATAATGGCGAATATAGTTGTTGGTTTTGTCTTGAATCAGGAAAGACACACAAGTTTGCTACAGGTGGTACATGTCGCGTATTCCCATACAACAGTGAAAATCCGAATAGCAAGGCAAGAACAAATGAAACCATTAGACACGATGTTGAAAAGGTTCAAGCGAACTTTACAAATGGTGTACGCAAAATTGTTGTTAATGGACACAAAGGTCCATTTTGGTTCATGAATTTGAAGTATTTTGATGCAAGGAATAGTTGTATAATTGACTACATGCATGGCATTTGCCTTGGAGTAATGAAGCAACTCTTGACTCTTTGGTTTGATAAATCAAATAAAGGAAGCCCATATTCATTCTTTGCAGCCAGAGAATTTGTAAACTCTTTTTTGAAGGCTATCACCCCAACTATTTTTGTAACCAGAATTCCAAGAGGGCTAGATGAATTGGTACATTGGAAATCATCCGAATTCAGAATTTTTTTATTATATTGGAGTATTCCAGTTTTGAAAGAGGTGCTTTCTGTGGAATTGTTTGTGCATTTTTGTTTGCTAGCAAGGGCATTTTTTTTACTGTGTTAAGAGAACATTTCAGAAGCAGACCTTCAAAATGCAGAGGGGGCACTTTTCTTGTTTGTCGAACATTATGAACAGTTTTATGGTGAACGTTACTTAACATTAAATACACACCAGCTGCTTCATCTAGTGGATTCGGTAAGAGAAACCGGTCCTCTTTATGTCAACAATTGCTTTGTTTTTGAAGACTTGAATGGTTACATTGTAAAGCAAATTCATGGCATACAGGGTGTAGATACTCAGTTAGTGAATATATTTAGTATGTTAAGAGTTGTACCAATTCTGTGCAACAGATATTTGAAGATTGACGACATGAATGAAGATGTCCATGATCTGTATTTAGAACTAAGTGATAGTGTTGACGGTCGAAGAACATTGATACGTCAATTGAAATTGAGCATGGTGTATGCCCAATTGGCCATGTAATTTGGAAAGATTTGAATGCAGAAATGTTTGCTGCTGTGACAGTTTTTGGTGTTAAAGAGCCAACTGTAAAACATTTCAATAAAGTAAACATGTATACAAAAGGATTTTATGTTTATGGTACTGAATATTGCCGTCTTAAGAAAAGACAGCAAAATGTGATAGCATACCAAACAGTTGACAACGAAATCGAATTCGGTTCCGCTTCATGTTTTGTTCAATGTGAAGGAAATGGGTACTTAATTAATTTGGTTATTCTTAAACCTTTCAAAAGAATTAAGCAGATTGGATTTGTATGGAAAGTTGAAAGGGAGAATCCATCGGTCATAGCTGTCCCAATTGTATCAATTCTTAACGTAAATAATTTCGTCAAGGTTGGAACTCAAATGTTTATTTGCCCAACACCCAACAGATATGACAGAGATTAAACTGACATAAAACTAAGAAACACGCCTATTAAATGCACAGATATCTGATGTATAGTTAATATATATTTGAAAACTACATGTTTTTAGCTTGACTTTTCTGGAGATTTTTTTTTTATTGTCATCACTTGATCGTTGTTGTTGTCGGCGTCTGGGTCTTTTGGTTGAAGTTTATATGTAAGCTTGTATCTCGCAAAGTACTTTACATATATATAATGCATTGAAACTTCACACATCTATTCGGCATCATAAGAGAACACTACAGAGCTAAGTTCTGTAACTCTTGCTTTGATTTTAGCAAAATGTTGGCCCCTTTTATACATACATGTAGAAAACTTGGTTAAAGTTTTTATGTATCTCACTACTTTACATATAAAAGGATTGAAACTTCACACATGTATTCAGCATCATTAGATGACACCCTTGACACCCTTTCATACTTAGAACCCCCTGTGTGGTTGCCGGGGTAGAATTCAACTACTGCAAACACACCGTCACATGCAGAGGGGTAGGACCCCCCCCCCCCCCCCCCCCCCCCCATTCATATTCATTTTGTCATTTTTTGTTCATGCTCATTAAAGGTCTTCATAATGACCCCTGCATTGTTTCAGGTGCCATCTGGCTCACATCACTAAGAGTAGTGGCAGAAAAACAATAAACGTGGCTCCAGCATAAATGGAGTTTTTACGATAGAATTTGCAGCAACTCTGCAGTTCAGGGTGAGAAGGTTCTAGGCCCATTTTCCATATTTTATCTCGATGTACATGGAAGATGAGCCTGGCATGTTCATGCCTGTTAGGCGCCATATAACCTGTAATGTGTTGGTGCGCCTTAAAACCCCAATTCAATTCAATTCATACTTAGAAAAGTTGGTTAAAGGGGTTGATGCACTATTTTCAAACAAGGTTTATTTTAAAGGGCTTTGAAAAAAGCTGATAGATTTATCAAAATCCCATGAAAAATAAAGGAGATATGAGCTATTGAAAATGTGCAAAGAACATAAATGGAGGTAGCCATCTTGGAACGATGACGTCATCGCGCCTTTTTACCATATATGGCATGTTGACAAAACTGCAAATGAAAAATAAGCATACAATTTATACATTTTGCTTTTGTATATTTATTTTTTGATCAATTTGCAGTGATTTTCTTTGCATTCCTGTTAGGCGCCATATAACCTTTCACGTGTTGGTGGGCCTTAAAACCCAATTCAATTAAATTAAAGTTTGTATGTAAAGCTTGTAACTCCGAAAGTACTTTACATAATGGACCGCAACTTTGCACATGTATAACAAATTATGGCACCTTTTAAACTTTGAAAATGTTGGTTAAAGCCATTATGAACAGAAACCAGTCTGCTTTGTTTATTATGCAACTGTAATTTCACCACAAAGTCGAGTGTCTGGTACCGTTGGCAAGTGCACTGCCTCGGGCTTCATTTTTTTCTCAGCCTCACCTGATAAACTGGATGAGATCAGGCACTAACATGGTATTCCCTATTTATTGGTAAATTAATAATAAAATTGGTTCTTTTATCACTAAAAAGATTCAAAGAAAGAATCAACTGTAACATTTACAATTGATATACCCACTCCTGAAAATGTTACTTCACTACTGAAAAACAACAAATATAACAAATAATATACATGTTTAATTTTAGTTTTTTCAACTAACTAGGCCCAGTTTCCATATTTTATCTCGATGTACATGGAAGATGAGCCTGGCATGTTCATGCCTGTTAGGCGCCATATAACCTTTTCATGTGTTGGTGCGCCTTAAAACCCCAATTCAATTCAACTAACGTTGATATATATACCATTATTTCATTAAATTGGTATATGTATATGCATATTATGCATGCTTAATAACAATGAGGCACAACCGATTTAACTATAAAAATACAAGTTCTCAAATAAATGGTAATAAATGGTTTTTAAATGGCTTCAAGAAATTCCCATTTTGTTATACTCCTACTGAAAAGATGGTCCAAGTAAATGGATGGCATTTCAATGGTAAACCAAGTGATTCATTCTGAATCTTCAATTTCCTGTACCATTGAAAATGCATTTTTTTAAATAAATGGAAATAAATGGTCAATAATCAATGGTTTTGTTGGCTATTTCTTAGAAGCACCATTTATTTTTCTTCAAATAAATGATGTTTCAATGTTTTTTCTGAAACAAATGGTAAAACAATGGTATATTAATGGAATTTCAATGGAAAAAGACCATTTCTTTTTGCTAAGGGTTGCCTTAGATTGTTTTTAAGCAGATGAAGCAAAATTTCTTGTTTTTATAACGCAACAGAATGAATGACCCAGCGACTGTGGCTGATGGCTTTGCAGACGACAATGTGTTCACCGTATGACGTCACATTAGCCTCGTTATGGTACAAACCCTGCCCAACTTCAATGCGAATAGAGTTTGGCCGGATACCAAATGGACAGCGTTTGCAACAAATATGGACATGACCTCCCCTTAACAAGGGAGTTAACTGTGTTTTGACTTTTTTACCACGGTATTTTTCCCCGTAGTATTTGCTACTCGCGTTACCGTAGAGCTCGCTTGCGCGCGCGTCGCTTCGCAACGCGAGCTGAGCTCGCTATTATGTAAAATATGCTCCGGAAAAGAATAAAACCGAAAGTAAATGGTAAATAACTTATTATTTTGTTAGATTATCGTCATGGTTTACGCACATAAGTCTGATAAGCTGCTCAATTTCGTTCGAAAGTCACATTGGTGTTCGAGCGTTTTTTCCAGTCGGGTTTTGTGCAAAGGAAATTAGGCGTATATGCAGTTACATAGAACGTCAGAATAATAAAAAAAAAAACTGCATAGGAGCCAATTTATTAGGCTACAGATATGTGTACCTTAGTGTTGGAATAAATGACAACGGCTCGAAAACCGTGTATTTTGTTCTATTCTCAATGTACTGAAATATTACCAAACCGAGCCCATATGCTCATTTTCACAAAAGTACACGTGTATTTCCTAACTCTTGTCTCTTGGAAACTTGGCACAGCAGTGTTAAAATTTCCCCACCCACCGATTTACGGTACAGAATAACTAGATATATACAGCTATAGAACCGTTTTATTACCGAGCACAAACTAGTTTGAAACGACAGCTAAACGAACTCAAAACGCGGCACAACACAAACGCGTTTAACTGGGTTTCTGCGGATTAACCAATGAACATTGAAGAAAAACGTTTCCAACGTTTTTTTCTGCTGTAAACGGGTTTGTCTCATTCCGAGTTTTTGCGTTTGTAAGTTTAGCCAATCAGGTTGCTGATATTTAGTTTGGCCATTCAGAACACGAAACGCCTAAACTGTAAACGGTGACTGAGCAAACGGTTAAAAACGGGTTTCTGCGTTTTTCCGTTTGACCAATGAGAATGCAGATCATTTAACCACTAAAACATTCCGTTGCGCTAAATAATTATTTCGTAGCAGACGCATACTATTTTATATTAGTGGCGATACTCTGTTAAGCTATACATGGTGTTGTATAAATAATGAGTAACATAGCTATATGATACATGTTTATTTATTTGCGTTAATGGGATTAACACTTTAAGTGGACTTAATAAACAGGCGCCGCGCATGAAATGAATGACACGCTTACTGCGTGTGTGTGTGTACTAGGTGTTAATTGTGTAATCGTAATAACTGACACGCTGAACGGCGGAGTTGACTATACGCATTAAATATAAGGGGTTAAACAATTACACATGATTATATTGATCACGATTCGGTTCTTAGAATACATTTAATGCAAATCAAACGTAATGTTTAAAGAGTCAAACATACTATATATCTGGGACGTCATACAGAGCCCTGTTTATATATACGGCTTTTATTGTGCTTACACAACATGGGTATAGCGATACAAACTAATTATAACAAATTAACTTTAAACGTATGATAAATACAAATACACAAAACAATTTAACGAATCGACATATTAAGAAAATTTCATTCGGCGGATCCAACATGCAGCTGCTCAAAGTACACGCATATTTCAATGCGTCAATTACTATTTATTGTTTACTAATTGCATGTAATAAAGTATTATGTGAAAAAGTGTTATTACATCTATAACAGCAACGTTTTGGAGTTTCACATTCATAATCCTGTTTTTTTTTAATAATTTACAAACTTCAAAAATGGGATTTTGATTTCAGATAACTATTTGATAAAACACAATAACAAAGAGGTAAAAGCATGCAAACATATAGCTATTAGTGGATATTAACATGTATCTAAGAGAAGCAACAGATATGTATGTATAAACGTATACGTATTTTTTTAATTAAAACCAAACAAATAAAAATAAAAATAATAAGCGTAAGAAACAACAATATTATAACTTATCAATAACTTAAAATGTTACGATTAATTTCATGAAGGTCTGCGCTCCCGTTATTGAACGATAACGTGAGCAAATGAACGATAAACTAAGACCATACTTTGCTCTAGATATGATTTATATTCATAATAAAGGATCGTTGTCAGTCTTTCATGTTTTTATTCTGATGATTACTGATTTGACGCACCAAGTGTACATGTATAATGAAGTGTACTAATTAAATGCTATACAACAAACCAATTAGCCGAAATGCCAACTGACCACCCGTCGCCATATTTAGTATGTATTCGTTATTTACATAAAATGTATTATGGTAAACACTATAAACTAAATTTTACGGCTTTTTGTTATATTATGAACTAAATTATTTATCTCAAATTAGAAACAAGCATGTGACATGTATGTTACTTTAATAAATATATCAACGTGATTAGTTCAAATACAACAATAAACATAATATATAATTATTGTTTTCGACCATTCATGTAGACGCAAATTCAACGGGCTGTTTAAATAACGTGTAGTAACGGGCAAGGATTTGTACAAATCCTTGTAACGGGTGAATAATTATCAAAATGGAATGAAAAATAGAGACGATTAGACCATGTGAAGCTTATTTTGAAACGAAACGGATAGGTAGCCTTCCCAACCCCCACACCCACAAACACACCCCACTTCCACTCCACGCCATCCAACACACACACGTGCACACACACACACATATACGCGCTGTCCGTCCATCTGTATCATTACATGCTGTTGTGTTTCATAAGTTTATTTTAATTGAATTTGTTTTCAAACGTTTATTTATATGTATAACGCATTCAATGAAATCGCATCGGAACAGAGTCAGGTAATTAAACTGTGCTTGCAACTAATAAAGCTAAGTTGAGAATGCTTAATTATACTCATTCTCCATAAGACAGCTACCTCGGTAGCTCAGTGTAAAGCATTGTGCTTGAAACTATAAATGTATTGTAACAGTCATGCATGGGGGACTTAATTTACGCTGATATTATATTTCTATAACTGGTAGAATCTAGCCATTGAATTATACATGTATGATGTGGTCAGCAGATGAAGCGGGGGTTCATAAGTGGTTAAGTGACACCATCCTGTATACCAGGACATGGATGAGATTTGAACTTTATTTTAACAAAAGACGTAGGATGATTTTGTTTCCTCATTAAGTAGTGTCATTCAATTGACCAATCAAACGCTGACCAATGTATAATCATCATATTAGTGATACTTAACTTAAGACTCGACATCCTGCAGAAACAGGATTCGTGTAGGGGGGTTGATTTTCGATTTTGCCATTATCAAATCTCGCTCTCGTTTTTCGCGAGATTTCGAGTTCGGGGTGTCTCAATGTTTATATATATAATTATAAATAAATAAAACTTGTTAAACATGTTAATTGTGATTAAAATGCAGGTACTTGCTTATTCAAGTGTAATAAGTAAAGCTAATTACTTTAAATAATTTACGAAACATGAGGAGTATGATATTTGAGTAATGCACATCTACCTTAACTTTCAAGGTATTATTATAATGGCAGTAAAAAAAGCCATTTCCCACAGAAAGGGTCAATATTCTAACAGCTTATATTACTAACACAACCAGAAATAGCACTCGCACGATATTTGTTCATGATACGTTCTAAACTGTGTCTAAAACAAATATACACTGTATATTCACTAAACAGAGTTAATGTTCAGACCCCACGAACTCGAAATCTCGCAAAAAACGAGAGCGGGATTTGAAATTGATAATGGCAAAATGTGAATATCTTTTATTATTCCGAATATATCAAGTTATCGGATCGCAAACCCTTCTTCTGGGACGGCTTTAAATAACATTCCATGTGTTGACAAACCATTAAACACCATTTAAATATTTCCGTATTTTGTTACAGCGCCGCTTACTGATGTGAAATGGGTACACTTAAAACGTGTATGCCACTCGCTTATCCATACACACTAATATCTACACGCGTTGTGGATTTTCACTTGGTTGAAGGGAATACATCAGGATTGGTAGTTCTTTTAAAATTGTTCAAATATATTATTTCGCAATTAAAATAAGAAAAAATGAACTAAATGAGCTATACACGACCAAAGTAAATTACACCTAACATATACAAAAAAATACATACATGTGGTATTGACTAACTAAAGTTACGTGCCAAAGATAGCTATTTTAAGCTTGGCGGTAAAAAAATCGCAACATCTTGCAAAACGAACGTCATGTGTCAGTATCGCCGCGGTGATCACGTGTGACGGTTACTTATAATCTGGTGATTAATCCATGGCCTAGTAAGCCTGTAGTATAGGAAACTTATTGAGCTTGCTATACAGTAGCTTAGAGCCATTTCACAATTTCATAGCTTTGTATTTAATTAATACACGTGTTGCCTCCAAAACCTGATGTACTTCCTTTAAGTTGCGGAAGGACGATATAATTCGTGCATTTTAAAAAATCATGCCTGTAGTAGTAGTAGTAGTAGTAGTACTGGTGGTGGTGGTAGTAGTAGTAGCAGCAGCAGCAGCAGCAGTAGCAGCAGCAGCAGTAGCAGTTGTAGTATCATCCAAATTAACACAAAATTACGACATGATATGAACAAACGTAACGCATGCGAATAATGAACGTTAACCTGAATTATTTAATTAAGTTTTTTTAGTCCAAGCTTTATCTAAAGTGCTCGCTGCCACCGAGCTTCGTCGTGCAGCAATGGATGGTGGTTTGTCCTTATACCTGCATTATTAAGTATTCGTATTTATTTGTCAAATCAATCATGAATGCTATCAATGTATATAGGACTGGTATCCTGAACTGTTATTTACGAGTGTCCGTGGAGCGTCCATTACTGACCATTACAGTCACAGATGGGGTTCTCAGCGTCTCGTATGTTGGCCAATCACATGTTGTTACATATAGTCAGTTACTCCCTTTTATTTCAATCAGCCAATCGCAAGTGACGAACTAAATAATACATGGTACAATCATAAATTTTAATTATGCATGCTGTATTGTATTATATAATTTTATCAGGCGACATAACATTTTCAGCTATGATATACGACGAATATTGATTTAATTTATAATTAAAGAGGCACTTTATAATACTAAAACAGGCTGAAATTTATTTTCAATATATGTTATTTGTATTAATACAATGTGCACTGGTCAAAATAATTTTATGATCAGATGAAAACTATCTGGTATTTGATACTCTCAGAAACTATTTTATTGAATAGTTTAAAACTATAAGGAGTAAAACACATTATTAATTTAGTTTACTTCCGTTCTTGTACTGTCTACGTATATAGTGAGCACAAACAATGTTGTACAAATAATCACAGACATATTAATAATTAGCTATTAGATCTGTGAAATAATTAGGAATAAAAAAATGTAAACCAGATATAACTATTTTACCACATTGCAATATGATACTGTTGTTTTCTTATGGAATCGGTTAAAGTTAAATAATATAACTTCACAGGATATCGAGTTCTTCAAAGTTAAGTTAATACGTTTTTCATATTATAAGTAACTGTATGACTTTGTTTATATCTCTCAATAACGGCAATATCTGCAGATTTCGAAACATTATAGTTTAGGTTTGAAACACGGCAGCCTTGATCTTTTTTATTTAAATTCGCGGCGTCCCGTCAATTTCTTTCTCTATAAGATCAATTAAATTCGTGCCTTTTGTGACTGTTTCTTGTCGTTCGTGTGTATTTTAAAGTAATGAATTCTAAGTTCATACTCTGTACTATAATGTATATATCGGCGTATTCATGCATTTAAACCGCTATTCACGCTTTATTTCCAACCAGTGTACTTTTTTTGTTTTTGCAATCGTAACAGTGCATAATTGTATTCAAATTAAACCAGGAACATAATTGCTATGTACACCGTTGTTATAAAAAAAATTCATACGAGCAATTTAATTAATGAATATTTGAATCAGCTTGATTCATATTAAATGGTTGATGCACTATTTCCAAACACATTTTATTTTAAAGGGCTCTGAAAAACTTGAAAAAAGCTGAAAGAATTATCAAAATGCCATGAAAAATAAAAGAGATATGACATATTGAAAATTTGCAAAGAACATAAATGGAGGCGGCCATCTTTGAACGATGACGCCATCGCGCCGTTTTACCATATATGGCATATTGACAAAATGTATTTTAAAGCAAAGAAAATCACTGCAAATTGATTAAAAATAAATAAACAGATGTAAAATGTATACATTTTAGTATTATTTTTCATTTGCAGTGATTTTCTTTGCAATCAAAGACATTTTATCAATATGCCATATATGATAAAACGGCGCGATGACGTCATCGTTCAAAGATGGCCGCCTCCATTTATGTTCTTTGCAAATTTTCAATAGGTCATATCTCCTTTATTTTTCATGGCATTTTGATAATTCTTTCAGCTTTTTTCAAGTTTTTCAGAGCCCTTTAAAATAAACTGTGTTTAAAAATAGTGCATCAACCCCTTTAAAGGGATAAAGACAACCTGAAATTCTTTAAAGCTCGCGGCATCCCGTTAGTGTTTCTTCGTTAATTGCATATTTTGTTTTTGTATATTACTACATTTGACAATATTGCACAGTTTAACGAAAATATATTCAAAACTCTGAGATGATATAACTTTTTAATTTAAAAATATATTCAAGCAACGTTAGAGGGACACATCGCAATCTTGTTGGTTTTTTTTAAACTCAGGCGTCCTGTGGATAACACATTTGTTCAATCATTTATATTAATTGTAAGAATAGTAATAAGCAAATTGTATTGTATAGCACCAATAATATATTAAAACGTATAATAAAGTAAGATGAAAAAGAGAATACTTAAAATAGTATCTATTTAAATGCAACCAGGTTAAACGTAAATATGATTCTGGTTATATAAATCGAGACACCCATTTCAAACACTTCAAGATTGCCGTGGGTCTCTTTAAAACGAACTCCATACGAAGGTGCTTATTTTAATAAAAGTATTCAAGATTGCTCTGCGTCCCTTTATAATCATTAGTGCATTCCATACGATGCAATATATATCTTATTTTTTAATTTCACACGGATCACAAACACGCTAAAACAACAGATGTGGTTATATTGCGACAATAATTCATTATCATGTTGTCCATTTTTCCGGTTTTGCCCTTATTTCCATTACGGCTCTCTCCCATTTATTAGGTAAACTGTGTATATTCCATTTATTTACAAACTAAATTTTACAGCACTAATTAATTTGGAAATATTAAGTTTTCATACTTCCAGTATGTATAATGTGAAAAATATCTAATTACTGATGTCTCTTGTACACACTACGCGAGCTATGGATTAAACAATTAATGATTGTCGACGTCAAATGTTTTGTGCAATAAAGCCGTTGTTGCATATCCAAAACCCGGGTAATTAAAGGATGCATCTAGTCAGGGCACTATATGTCATTTTTGACCCAGATTTAGTTAAGCATATATTAACTCGATGGTGGCATGAATATAAATGATGGGAAAATGCATGGGGTTTGCACGTAGGAATTAACATAGCTATTAAGTATTAAGCATCAATTTGTGTTTCTAATTAATATAAATGTTTGTTTCATTTGCTGCATTAATCAATTACTGTTAAACCAACGATCGTAGAAGAGAATTATCTAATTGTACTGTCACTAAAGTGCGATGCGTTTTCATTTAATCTTGGTATTTTAGATTATCGATACTGCAGTAGCTTTTAAAGTTTAGGTAGATCTACTGTTACCTTGACTTTCTTTATCCAGCTGGAAATAATCGGCCGCAATATAAATCACCAACGGTTGTTTACCTACTAATGACGTCACATTAACGATGAAGTCTGGTAACCTGCCAACTGGATGTACTAGCTCCAACGCGAATAGAGGTGGGCCGGATACCAAACACATGGGAGTTAACTGCGTTTGGAACGAATACAG
The DNA here is from genome assembly GCA_037043455.1 of Cyrtodaria siliqua. NCBI lineage: Eukaryota > Metazoa > Mollusca > Bivalvia > Adapedonta > Hiatellidae > Cyrtodaria > Cyrtodaria siliqua. Next base: position 27,667 of record JAWPHD010015274.1, on the reverse strand, counting down.
ACATGACCTCCCCTTAACAAGGGAGTTAAGTTTGTTTGACTAAGGGAGTTAACTGTGTTTTGACTTTTTTACCTCGGTTTTTTTCCCTGTAGTATTTGCTACTCGCGTTACCGTAGAGCTCGCTTCGCGACGCGAGCTGAGCTCGCTATTAAGATCAAGTATACTATATTTAGATTGGTATCTACTGCGAACTGAAACAACTTTATATTAAGATTTTTAAAAACAAATAACGTTATCTAAAGGTAAGTCGCGCACTTCCATTCATCGCGATACATTACATGGATAACATCTGTTTTGCAGCTAAACGTGACTTTGCAGGTAGCTTATGTTAATTTGGGCTTAACATTTCAAAAGAAATGATATAACAAATATAATGCGTGTAAAATAGTGTCCCCAAGAATTGAAATTTGTTACATTTCTATGCGTGAAAGATCGTAACGTTGCTAACTCAGAACACAATAATAACTAACGTTACGACGTTGAGGCGTGACGTCAACAAAGTGTTGCTGACGTCGACGTCATCCACTGATAACGTTCAATAAAGCGAATATTTGTTTGAAAAACGTACTATTTTCTGGAAACTGCAATGTGTTACGTACTTTTTTTTCTTTTCTTTTTTTTTCATATTTCCATTATATAGAGATTAACTGCTGGGATCGATTATAGGGAAATCCTTCACTTGATGGTAGACGTGCTTTATTTTTTCATTCACTCGCGTGCGCTCGTTCGTGAAAAGAACCACACGTCTACCACTCGTGAAGAATTTCCCTATAATCGATCCCAGCAGTTAAATAATCTCTATATAATGGAAATCTGAAAAAAAAAGAAAAGAAAAAAAAGTACGTAACACATCGCAGTTTCCAGAAATTATACTACACATAAGATATATGTTGAGGGAATACATAACAGGTACACGATAACCAAGCAATTGTAACAATAACACGTGTTTATGTACGTATAGCTTTTATTACGGTAAATATAAGCACGGTGATCGTATAGCATTTACAAGAATTAAATAGTTGATGTGAACAAGTTCAGTTCAGAAACACAACTAATATCAGTTCTTTACAGTAAAAGAGTCTGCGCAATTACTTCTCAAAGTCTTAACACCAATCGTGTTGCCATCACACGAAGTAAAACAACTACTAGTTAATTTTAAGCAGGTTATCACATTCTTTTCAGTAACACATATTTTAACCGTGTTTTATTGTTGAAATATCCGTTATTAAATCCTGCTGATATAAGCTTTCTCATCTGCTCATCGCTGAATGGAATTAAGGCGGGACCACGTAATGTACTAACAGCCTCCCACTCAAATCCTTTTTCCGCCGGATATGGAATCCAAGTTTGGTAACACTAATATGATGTTTATACAGTTGTCAAAGTCTATTTGGTCAACTCAATGACCATTACTTAATGAGGAAACAACAGCATCCTTTTCTTTTAGATAACTGGAGTTCAAATATCAATCATGTCCTGGTACTTCAGGATATGTGTCAATTACCCACTTGTGACCGTTCTGTGTCATCTCCTGACCACACCATACATGTACATGTCAAGGTCTAAATATCGTTAGTTATAGAATTAAAGTTGTCAGCGTTTTCCCGTCATTTCAAGTTAATACAATGTCCCAAATGAGAAATGATAATATATAATTTATGCCCGCTTGCATTATTATTATTATACTTGCTTTAACGGACATAATGTACATGCATATAAGCAAATTAACAACGTAATATCTGTCCGTTCGACGCATCAATGTGTAGTGGTCTAGTAGAGATTTAGGTATTGAGAAGTCAGCAGTGAGTTAAACTGAATGCATGATATTTTGGTTATATATTGATACAATTTGTCCTGTTACTTCATACCGTATTTACGACAAAATAACCTCTTAACCATTGAGATGACCCCCAATATATAGAGGATAAAATATGTTATTCACGACAAAATAACAAATTTTCTTTTTAATTTATGGTTTTCACAATTTTTTTTAGGGAAACTATAGTAGAACCCCGGCAGCTACTCAAAATCAAAAGCAATACAACTTACCACTCCGATGGCTATCAGACGACAATGTCTCACCACTCCGATAGCAATCAGACGACAATGCCCCTGGACCTACACTTGACGTTATCGTTTCGGATAGCAAGGCCTGAAACTACAACATGCGGAACACTATTTACCTATACATTATAGATTGTTATATTGATATAACAGATGTTAAATGAACAGGTATATGCATAATCTAAAACTGAACATTTTGAAAACAACATTTTTCATTTTGAAAACTCAACTAACTAACAATTAACGAATTATCTTTACATGGAAAATATATACAAGTATAGTTAGTTCAACACACTATATTGACAGGAAATATAAAACACTTACATAGTACGGTGCGAGGTTAAATCATCACTGCTTTACACACACGCACGCACACACGCACGCGCGAGATTAAAAATCAGTTATTTTCACGGGTTCAGCACCAGACAGTAGGCTTATTGCGAGGCCGTCATTCTTAATTTGCATAATATGGAATGTAGTCGAAGTAGGTCACAGTAGGTCGAGCTGGATTACTGAAACATATCTAAGTGTTAAAAGCCTTTTCTTTAGAGTCTGATAACAAAAACGAGGATTGTTCTGCCAAGAAAAGAATGCGTTTGTTTGTTTGTTTTTCTTGAATGTTTTACGTAATTTTAGTACATGTTAGGCCATATATGACAATCGATCTTTTATGTAGAAGCGGACCATCCCATGTGTCCTGGGTAGAACCCGTACTGTATAACTCCCGCCATCCGTAATAATCGACACTTTCTCACTTCACAAATCGAGCCCCCAGTGGGATTCGAACCCTCAGTGAGGAGAGTCGAGAACGATTTAGACGCAATGTATTCATTATACCGGTTACGGAACAAAATCCTCTTTAAGTTTCACCTGAACCATGTGACCTTGATCTCTTTGTTGCTGACCTGGGTTTGTCATACGACATATTACGCATTAAAAATGTAGAAGCCCAATTCGGCTAAAATTAATGGGTTCATGACATCTTATTATGGTTAGGAGCGTAGGCACAGCCTTGATGGTTAGGGACGTAGGCACAGCCTTGAAAATGTGGAAGCCTAATTCTGCTAAAATTAGTGACGAAGCAGACCCTTTGTGGCGTTTACTCAAGAAATGAGCTCTCCGTTATTTTTGGTGCAGTTTCATAGTAGCTGACCACGGTCAGGGCCTTGAATGCCGCAATATTGTCGATTACGTGTTAGTTATTGATTACTTGCACACACTTGTTATTATCATTATTAAAATACTGTGAAAATAATGTCGTCTGGATACGTCCCTGATGGTGAACACGTTTGCTCATTACATAAAATTGTAAACTGGACGTACAGTCACGTGGGTGCGAATATTAACTCACAAACTGGGCTTGAATGTCGAACCCCGAACTGGACCCGAAAGTTGAATAAAGAACTGAGTCTGAATGTTGAATACCGAAATTGGTTTGAATGTCGAGCCCCGAACTGGGTCTGAATGTTCAATATCGAAAGGTGATTGAATGTTGAACTCCGATCTCGGACCCAGTTCGAAGTTAAATCTGCAAATGCTGTTCGCTATTCAACATTCGGACACAGTTCGGTGTTCAACATTTAAACCCAGTATGGTTATCAACAATTAAACCCTGTTCGGTTTTCAACATTCGGACCCAGTTCGGTATTTACAATGCGGGTCGAGTTCAAACTGGGTTTGAATGTTGAATACCGAACAGCATTTGAAGATTTAACTTCGAACTGGGTCCGAATGTGGTATACCCAGTTCGGGTTCAACATTCAAACACCTTTCGATATTGAACATTCCGAACCAGTTCGGGGCTCGACATTCAAACCAATTTCGGTATTTAACATTCAGACTCAGTTCATAATTCAACTTTCGGTCGGACAATTTGAACCCCGAACTGAAATCAAATGTTGAACGCCGAAATGGTTTTGAATGTTTATTACTGAACTGAATGTTTAATACCAAACTGGGTTTGAAAGTTAAACACCGGACTGGGTACGAATGTTGAATTCTGAACTGGGTTCGAATTTTGAACCCCGAACTGGGTCTGAATGGTGAACTCCGAACTGGGTCTGAATGTTGAAACCTGAACTGGGTCCCAATTTTAATACCGAACTGGGTTTAAATGTAAAGCCCGAACTTGGTCTGAATGTCGAATACCGAACGGAGTTTGAATGTTGAATCCCGGATTGGGTCCAAATGTTAAATACCGAACTGGGTCCGAATGTTGAACTCCAAAATGGGCTCAGATATTGAATACCGAGCTGGGTGTGAATGATGAACCCCAAACCGGCTCCGAATGTTGAATATCAAACTGGATCCGAATGTTGAATACTTGATGTTGAACCCCAAACTGGGACCGAAAGCCGAACTGATTTTGAATTGTTGAATACCGAGCTGGGTTTGAATGTTGAACCCCAAACTGGCTCAGAATGTTAAATACCGAGCGGGGTTTGAATGTCGAACCGAGCGGGGTTTGAATGTCGAACCCCGAACACCGAGCCAACTTCAATAATAAGTAATAGACCAACTTGGAATAAACATTCGGCAAATATATAAACATGTTAATAAATGTTACTTTATTTAACAATATATTTAACCATGCAATTGCTTTACTTTTTAAAATATTTCATATATGTATATGGTAAAATATCAGTATACTTCGGAGTAACGTATACATTTGTCTGTATCATATATATTTAGTATTCAATATATATATTTCGGAGTAACGTATATATTTGTCTGTATGTATTCAGTATATATAATTTACACGCAGCGTATATATTTATCTTACAACATATAGTCACGTATGGCGCCTCATAAGTGTGATCAGTCAACACGTTTGATATCCAAAACATCCATTTCTTAGACGACATCGCAGCAGATATGTTATGTCATTGTTAGTTTGGTTTACGATTTATTGTTTACTTAATTTTGTTTAATTTGTACTGGTCTATAAATATAATAAATAAATTTCTAATTCGAAAAGTATACACAGGACATATATTCCAAGTTATTGTTTAGTATGTATTATTTGTTTATGTATGTTAATTTCTATATAAGTACTACGTTCATATAAAACACAGTATTGTAAAATGTGTATTACATGTGTTTAGTTGTAATGCTGAAAAAACTTTATTCAACATTTGAATGCACCTGGACAAAGCAACTTCATATGATTCAGTTGATTAAATTACAACACTGGCTAATTATTTATAAATTGTCCTAAGCTATTAAATTATCATGTATATGTTACACATATATGTATTAAAAAGAAACCTTTAGTTTATAAAACCGATATTTTATAATAATGTATGAATGTACTAAATTGTAGCGGAATAGTAGTGTACTCAGTACGTATTTGTAAAAGTTAGTCATTTAGTATTTCTACATCAGAAGCAATATACATCCCTTGTGTAATTTCACGGCAGCGAGATATATCTACCAGCCATCACGTGTTAGCCAAATTTAGGCAAAGATTATGCAGATGCACAGTAAATGGCAGGAGATAATATCTACATAAGTAATTGCCCTTAATTATATGATGGGATAGTTTTTCTTTATATAAATCGATACACGATATTAAATATACGGTTTTGGAAAACAAGTTCATTTATTTAATTCTAGGTAAGTTCAAACACTTTATATTTCTTGTTGTTTAATATTAGAAGACGAACGTATCTATGATAAAAGTTAGAAATAATATCAATCCTAAATTGCTTTGAAATAAGTGTTATAAACAATATACATATGTCTATGTGAATTCAGTAATAATAAATGATAAAGGGTATGATTGTTTTAACTAATAGTATGTATATGTAATATTGTATGTATATGTAATATTGTATGTATATGTAATATTGTTTACTAAAATAGATTGTCGTACGGTTTTGGAAAACTATTGTGTCCTGTTAGGGCCATGTTACCAGCGCATCTTACCAGGTCGATGGTCGATGGTAAGATTGGATGGTCGATGGTAAGATGCGATGGTAAGATACGATGGTCGATGGTAACATGCGATAGTAAGATGCGATGGTCGATAGTAAGATTCGATGGTATCGCATCTTACCATCGACCATCGACCACCGACTTATCAATTCTCATGCTGATCAAGATCTCACGATTACCGTAGAAAATGTCTAGGTCGATGGTCCATCGCATCTTACCATCGCATCTTACCATCGAACATCGCATCTTACCATCGACCATCGACCTAGACATTTTTCTACGGTAATCGTGCATGAGAATTGATAAGATGCGATGGTCGATGGTAAGATGCGATGGTAAGATGCGATGGTCGATGGTAAGATGCGATGGTCGATGGTCCATCGCATCTTACCATCGACCATCGCATCTTACCATCGACCATCGCATCTTACCATCGCATCATACCGTCGCATCTTACCATCGACTATTGCATCTTACCATCGACCATCGACTTATCAATTCTCATGCGGATTACCGTAGAAAAATGTCTAGGTCGATGGTCGATGGTAAGATGCGATGGTAAGATGCGATGGTCGATGGTAAGATGCGATAGTCGATGGTAAGATGGTAAGATGCGATGGTCGATGGTAAGATGCGATGGTAAAATGCGATGGTCTCACACATACACTGTGAGATGAAAGGAACACGCTATAAGAGATTTCCAAAACTCTTTGTTACATTAGTGGAGAGCCGCAGAAAAGCTATTCTTATGCGTGTTTCACTAATTTACAATAACTTCGTTACAATCAATTACAATTTTAGTTAATTAGCTTAAAGTAGGAGAATTACCTAAACAATTTTCTTATGTATTGGGTAATCACTATTTATACGTTATGCACTATAAATATGTGATAAAGAGACGTGATATGTGAAAACAATAGCGATGTTAAGCAAACCAATGTAATAAAAAAAACATACGAATTTAGTTTATGAGATTTGAGTATTAAATTTACTAATAATGGGTCCCAATACTTTGATAATTACTAATAAAATATTGTAAACTAAAACAACAAGTTAACATGTGTCAGTAATAAGCGAGAAGGAAAACAAGAATAACATAAGGGAAACATAGATGTATAAGCAGAAACCAAATATAAAAGAAACCAAAGCTAAGTGATACCAAAGAGAATACAAGGTCAAAAAAAATATAAGAGAAACAAAGATAAGGAATCAAAAGTAAGAGGAAATCAATGTAAAAAGAAAAATGAAACATAAACGCATAGTAAAATACAGTAAATAAGCAATGCAGGTACAGACAGCTAAATCAATAACTAATAAAAGTCAATATGTAAGCAAAGCATAAATGAAGAAATACACTCAATAAATAGTGAAATTAATGAAAATCACAGGTATAAGAACGATAAATGTAGACAACGTGTATGAGTAATGCATACGGCGATCAAGACACGCCTAATAAATGAACGGGTAATACAATCAAGATTATGAGAGATTGGTAAGATCAGCGTCAACACTTTTAAATGTTATGGAAAGTTTAGACTTAACATGACATCTGGAGAATATTTAATGACAATGTTAAGAGGGCCTTTTAATAAGATGTCACATTTAGACTATTTTCTTTTGTCGTCCGACTTCCAAGACTGTGTTGAAAAATGTTCAATCGATATTTCTTATAAATCTGACCATTCAGCAATTTCAGTTAATGTTTTATTCATTGACCAAAAACCGTGGCACATTGAAATTTAATAACAGTCTACTAACAAACATTGAATATGTTAATAATATTCTAACTAACTACTGATAGAACCATATAGATTGGATAATGAAAATGAACAGCTAGAAATTGAATTTAGCATAAATGACCAACTATTTTGGGAGACTCTTAAGATCATGACTAGAGAGGTAAAATTATTTCATTTGCTTCATTTTTAAAAAAGGAAAACAATAAAAATTAAAATGAAATAGAAGCTAAAATCAAAAAGTTATACGTTTTAATAGACAATGGTGATTTCTCAGTTAATAATGAAATTGATCAGTTACAGATAGAATTAAAAACAATTCGCGATGAACGAATAAGAGGAATTATTGTAAGAACAAAAGCGAAATGGAAAGTCGAAGGAGAAAAATCCACTAAATATTTTTGTCATTTAGAAAAGAGACAATATACAGAAAAAATAATACCAGAATGAGATAGAGGGTCATTAAAAATGATGGACATGAAACAACTGACTTAGAAGAAATACTTACTGAACAGAAATACTTTTATGAAACTCTTTATAGTTCTAAACCTTCTACATCGCAGGAACACGAAGAATCTTTTTTGACACAAACAATCCATTTTTAAATAAACTAAACGAAGAAGAACGGGATTCATTAGAAGGACATCTTAGTGTACGTGAATGTTTAAATGTTTTAAAAAATATGAAAAATGATAAATCGCCTGGATCTGTTGGCTTTACGGCAGAATTTTATAAATTCTTTAAGAACGATATTGGTTCTTTTCTTGTTAAATCATTGAACTATGGATATCATATTAAATCTTTATTAAAAACACAAAGACAAGGTGTCGTCACTTGTCTCCCAAAAGAAGGTAAATCAAAAACGCACTTAAAAACTATAGAATGGAAAAATTGCATCCTCAGCTATTGCACTTTAATAAAATCAGTACTCTCAAAGTTAATTTTTGAAGGTCAAACAGGATTTTTAAAGGGAAGGCAAATTAGTGAATCTACTAGGCTAATATCTGACCTTATTTTAAAATGTGAAGAAGACAATATACCAGGACTCCTTATTTCACTAGATTTTGAAAAAGCATTTGACTCTTTGGAATGGAAATTCATCGAAAAATGTTAACGTTTTCTTAATTTTGGAGAGTCCATTTTAAACTGTTTTCATACATTTTATAATATTGTTTCGAGTTGTGTCCTGAATAATGGTCATTGTTCAGAGATTTTCCCTATTCAACGCAGTGTCCGACAGGGAGATCCTCTTTCTCCATATCTTTTTATCATATGTGTTGCATTTTTAAGTGCTGCCTTGAACAAAAAACCTGATGTTAAAGGTATTCGAATAAAAGATTCAGAATATTTATTAAATCAATATGCGGATGACTCCTCTATTTCTAGCAGATGACGAAATTTCTCTTAATACTGCACTTCAGTTAGTATATAAGTTTTACCTTTGCTCCGGATTAAAAGAAAACTTCGATAAAACTCAAATTATATGGATAGGCTCAAAAAAACGGTTGTCGTGACAAAATCCATGCTGAGAAACCAGTTATATGGAACTTCAAAGGCAATTTTAAACTATTAGGGATAACATACAACTTAGAAAAAGACAATTATTTTATAAACTACCTCACTAAACTTACAAAAAAATATGTTGAACGATTGGTCCTTCAGAAATCTTAACATTGTTTGCAAAACAACGATTATGAAAACACTCGCTCTTCCAATCATTATTGATTGTCTAACGGTTCTTCCTGCCGGAACATATATTTGATGAATTCCAAATTGTTTAATTTCTGATGGTCTGGTAAAAATGACAAAATCAAACGAACAGTCATGATAAATCAGATTGAAAACGGTCACATATCAAATCATTAAGTCATTCATTGAAACTTGTATGGGTGAACAAACGTATAGACCCAGCAACATTCTAACCATGGAAAACCCTTATTTTAAATGATCTAGAACAGTTCGGTGGTTATAAGCTATGGTATCTCTATAAAGACGGAATCCTCAAACTAGCAAGTTTTCAGAACCGTTTCTGGCAAAATGTAATGCAATCTTGGGCACTTTTAGATAGTGAAAACACCAAAAACACACATACAGATATTTTTTCAGAACCTATATTTCATAATTCAAATATTGTGTTAAACTGGGACTTAAACCTTTTTAAAGTGTTAAGTCAAAACGCAGCATTCTTCATTAACGATCTTGTAAATGAACGGTGTGAGTTTTTATCTTTTAATGATTTCTCTACTAAATACATTGCACGCATTCCATTTACATCTTACTATGGAATAATTAATGCAATCACTAATGAATGGAAAACATGTATTAAGAATAAAACCAGAATTGAACATCCTTTAAATAAAATATTCATAAACTAAAATATGGTTTTGAAATAATCTCAATGTCACAGTATGATGACACTGGCGGACTTTCTCTGTAAAAATGTTATAACCGGCAACTATATTTGTGGATTTGTTAAACAGAACAGAGTAACTATTTTGCATAGAAACATTGCCAAACAAAACCAGTTGATCATTACCATGTCTATATTCGAACAAAAATGGTCCAAACCAAATAACAGATCTAATAAACTGTTCATCCGAACGTTTCACAATACCACATGTTTCAATTTACAATGTAAGTGCACGCTTTTCATGGTTTATTTTCTTGTTGCTCCGGCTTCTGCCAAGTCATTGAGTACCTTCATTGTGGCTTTCTAGGCTATTGTTTTTTTTGTATTATATTTACACGAGCATATTTGTGTTTTACTTATATTGCCTATTGATGCTGCCTTGTTGGTTAGAGATTAAATCGTTGCGGGGATTTCTTTATTTACACTGTCCTGTTTTAATGGGTTAATAGTAGGGTAAGTGTGAGGTTTGGTGCACCCTAGAACCGGTTTAAACCCCCAGTGGCCTACTTTGCCACTGACCGTTCCAAGGCGGTAGCCCTATTGTCAACCCTTTTGTGTTTGTGATGTCGTTTACATTTCTTATTACTTTTGCCTTTTCGTTTGTCTGTTTGCGTGTTTGTTTTTGTGTTTTGTGGTTGACTGTCGTCCTTGAATGCTGCTTTCCCTGTCCGATATTTTTATCCTTCTTTGTATTCACGTTCGGCAGAATTTTGATTGAAATTTACTTAAGTTATTGAATGGACATAGTAAAATTCAAGATTTTTTTTCCAAAATAAGTGGACAGTCCTGGAATACTAGTGAATTCTGGTTGTCTATCCCATTTGATCAAGACATTTTGCCCAAAGGTATTGCATCCAAGTCTAGTTAGTTTTGGATAAGAATTCCTGAAGCTATTATGCGAATAATAAATTTCCTCTGTTTGCACTTATTTGACCTTTGACATATTGTATGACCTTATATGGTATGAATGGCAATGACATCTGGTCTTCCGGTATTATGGATACTCCAATAATAGTCATGGCTTCTAATCTAAAATGTGTCATCAACGCGAAAAAAACACAACTTTAATGGGCGGCCAGCTATTGGATTGACTCTTGAGTAAAAATAGGTTGAATGTTAACATTGTCTCCCATGAACAGACTCAAACCAAGTTTGCTGTTTTTATATTATAAGTTGTGTTCCTTTCTTCCAAAGGAAGAATAAACAGAAATATTTATTTATTTTTCAAATGTATTTGCTACATGACCGTTTTTCCGATGTATCAATTAAGAGATAGAGTGTATCTAGGGTTGTACCGTCAGACCAAGTGCCTGTTACCTGTGTATTACATCGATTTATTTCAAAAGAGAAAAATATTGAGTAGAGTCGGGTTAATTTTAAGATAGGTGATATTATCAACAATACTTCCTTGTTAAAAGCGTAATATAAATGTTTAAAAAAGAGCAAAGGTAATAAGTCCAACAGAACATATTCACTGTAACAAGCACTACAACGTTACGGCTAACCTCTCATTACTCTAGACCTTGGCATTCATTATGTAAGACCAGGGATCCAGGAATTTTGTAACAAAGAGGAACAGCAACATTCAATGAACACAGTCACTGCAACAAGCCAAACAAAATGACAAACAAAATATAAATTGTAATGCAAAAGGTACATCAAAAACAAAAATGGTTGACAACATGTGTACGCCTAGGAACGGTCAGTGGCAAAAGACACCACCGGGTAGTTTAAACCGGTTCAAGCGTACACAAAACATCACTCTTAACCTGTCATCGTCTCTGAACAACAGGACAGTGTAACTAAAAAAAATTATCCCCGCCGAATATACCCCTTACATTTGAGAAATCTCAGATAGGTGTCAAAGAGATGATCATGTATAAAACTATATAAAAGAATAAGTGAAACCAAAAACGCTTATATCTAATGTACTCGATGACTTGGCTGAACGGATACTTGTGTTGCACAGAGGGTGAAAATTAAATTGCTTCAAATTGTTTAACCTGTGTCATATATATATAGAGAATAAATCCTTGTACATATTTCGTTGGAGCGATTTTCTTGTCCTGTGTCCGGTTTAAAAGACAAAGCCAGACATATTCAAATGTTTTTGGTTTCTTAGTTAAATTTCGATTCTGTGGTTCCACTACTCCGGCCTATAAAGGCTCTGGGTATTGTTTAACCACCCATAGGAATATGTTGTCTGCATTTTGATTAGTCTTTTGACTGTTACTTGTAATGCGCAGGCTTCATAACCGCTGCTTCCAGCCAAATTCCACTTTGCTTATTTCGCTCTTCGGGGCATAGAATTTTATTAGATACTGAGGCATACGCCGCTGGACATGGAATAATGGCTGTAGGTACTATTGATTTTATGAATATTGGGTTCTGCTCAACCCGGGTATAGGGGGCGTGAACGGTAGCAAGCATATTTCACTACCGTTTCGAAGTCGTCCGAGCTTTTATTGATATCAACAATTTGGTAAAGTTTAAAAAAGATCGGATGAAAAATAAAGGCCCTGTCCTGTTAACAAGGCAAAATTCAACGGACGGACGACGGACAACACATCAACCCAAAAGGCCCGGTCGTCCTAACGAGGCAAAATATAGCATTTTTAACTAAATCAATGGTCATAACTCCGCTGTTACATGTTAGATCGGGCTGATTTTCAAAATCTTCTGTGATTTGATTGATATTAACAATCTGGTAAAATTTGGTAAAGATCGGATGAAAAATCAAGGCCCTATCATCTTAACGAGGCAAAATATAACATTTTTAACTAAATCAATGGGCCAAAACCCGCTGTTACTGGTCCGACCTGGCTGCTGTTGAACTTGTCCAAATGTTCACCAATATTAACAATCTGGTAACGTTTGGTAAAGATTTGATGAAAAGTGAATGCCCGATCGTCTTAACGAATCAAAATATAGCATTTTTAACTCTAGGTCCATAACTCCGCTGTTACTATGTCGATCTAGCTGGTTTTCGAACTTGTCCGGGCTTTCAATGATAATAACAATCCGGCATCATATAAGGCCAGTAGAGCCTAAAACTGAAATGAGCCCACCATAAAAACAAAATGCTAGATTCTCTTCCCTTCCCTCCCCGAGTTGCTTTCCGACCACATATTTCTTTAAAATGACAGCCATTTTAGATTAAAACTGATAAAATAAAAAATAAAATGTTACTCACTGCCCCAATTTTTACTGTAATTTGTATGGGCCCACGTTTCTATACCGGCACCAACACACCCGCACACCCCACACTCCGCCAACCCAACCAAATCCTATCCACACATTGTTTTAGCCTTGGTTACTGACAGTATTTACTGGTTATATATGTTCTCCGACAGCTCTTGGTGTTTAAACTGAAACATATGGTGCTTGATCTGGGTCAAAACTACAGATGTAGGTGCACCTATAAAAAGTATAAGTGCACCTTTATTTTTACCTGTCAAATTGTAGGTGCACCCATTATCTGTAAGTCATAAAAATTGTTTCATTCTACACTAAAGTATCCACATGATAGGGAAGACAGTCACATATATTTAAGACATACAATCTAATGGTACATCGATGAATGCTATATTATATGAGAAATAACCTATTTTATGAAGACTTCGTATTGGTATTTGCAGTGTGTTTATGTACACTGATTATACGCATTCGTTTTAAAAAACAAAAGTATTCAGTGTGTTATATTTCCTTTTCTGTCGGAAGATTTTCCTTTTGTTACATCCAACAAATGTATAGCTTATTCAAGTAGAAATACGACTTTTTCGTATACCTTTTTTTGAATTTCTTATTTGAATAGTGTGAGAATAAGGTAAGTGTCTTAACACTTTAAGAGACTTACTGCATTATAGAAAACAATACCTACACATAGTACACTTCTATATGCACGATTTGTAGTTCTGTCTGTCTTTATTTATTTTTTCATTAAAATAGTACATACAGATCGACCATAAATTCTTGATTCTAACTATTCCTAAATAAAAATGTTTCTTCGTATTTGTACTTATAAACAGTCTAATGTATTCGTGAACACTTACAAAACACATCTACAAATACAAATATTGTATTCACTCAGTTCATGCATATACATGAAAGCATGAGGTAATGCATATAGAATATATCGTACAAGGCTCTATTGCGTGAGTTATTAAGTATTAACAATAGCTTATTAGACATATTTAAATCAAGTGAATTTACTTTACTGCATTTATTGGAGGAGCTAAGTTATATTCGTAATTTAAAACTGCCTGTATCATGTATATATAGTTCATTTTCACGACACTGTCGAAGAAGTAATTTACAACCACACTCTCGTATGACTCAGTCTTTACGCGCATTTTCCAAATCTCATAATAACATATACGCATACATTTCTACTTGCATCTATTCAATATATGCTTTAAAAATGCACACGCTTTTCTAAATTCTTTCTTGCTTGTTGAATTCATAATGTTGTAAGATTTATTTATATTCGGCTTTTTATAGTATTTATTTTTCAAAAAGTCCTTCGTAACATACGACGTGTTTTACATATTAGAAGGTAATGGTATTCATCTCCTATATCTTCATTACATAAAGTACAAACTCTTGTTATTATGCACAACTTTATTCCAGCGTCCAGTTTCAATTGGTAACTTACGTTTTCTTGTTCTAAACTTTACCATATACTTGAGTAGTTTACCGGGTGTATCTGTCAAGTATATCTCTAAGCCAAATTTAGTTTTACATAATCTGTATATATCTATAATAACTACTAGAGTTTTCAACTGTTTTATACCATTCGTTTAAAAATAGATCTACGAGCTTTTGATGCGCAGATGCAATCAACCACTTACTGTTTGGAAAGTCGTGCGTTTCCCAGATGCCACTAAACCCACATTTAATTAAGATTTCTTTGATACATTTAAGCCATTTAAATTTAAAAATTTTCTTTGTACTATTGCTATATTTGTATAAGCTATGCAATACTATGTACACATCAGCTGAGAGTTTATTACTTTCTGGAGACACTACCAAAATGATAAATTTTTTGTGTAAATATCAATTGCAATTGGCATAGTACCGGTTTCGCCATACACCATACAATTTGGTGTAGATGTTTTTATATTGAACACGTGTTTTAAAAACTTTAATTGCACTCTTTCCATTATTTCTAAATTACAAAACCCCCAGATTTCACACACATATAACAAAATATAACTGTTTTATTAAAGATGTCAATTTGTAAATCGATTGTTAGACAAAGATGCTTTGCTTTTTTCAGTAGGCTGTAGAGAGCTCTAGTGGCTTGACTGTCAATATATTTTTTAGCATTATAAAATGATCCACTTCTGTTAAATAATATTCCCAAATATTTGTACTCCGATACGATGTCTAAAGTGTCGTTATTTAATCTAAATGAATAATTCCCTGGTCTACCTTTCAAAAATACTAGCATTTTAGATTTTGATACGTTGACTGTGAGTTTCCATGTATCCCAATAAGTTTGATAAGAATTAAGGGCTTCTTGTAGGTCATCTGCTGTTTCGCATACAATAACAGTGTCATCTGCGTATAACAAAATAAATAGTTTTAAATGTATAAGAACGTCGTTGTCTAATTCGTGTTCTCGAAAGCTTACTCCGTTTACATTTTGATTTTGTGAAAAAAAATGCATGTAAAATCCTTTAGATAAAAAGAGAACAATAATAGCGAGAGATTTTCGCCTTGTCGTAAGCCTATATTACATTCAAAATAGTTGGACCTTACACCATTTAATGTTACACACGACTTGATATTGTTGAAAATATTCCTTATAACGTTGCCTATTTTGCCATTTATGTCGTGTGATAATATTTTATACCACAATCCTGATCTCCAGACTGTATCGAATGCATTTTTTAAATCTATAAAAGAGCAAATAAGTTTATTTCCTTTACTGCGTAAAATATCAATAAGAGAGTTAAGTATAAACCTATTATCAACAGTAGAGAAGTTTTTTCTAAATCCAGCTTGATAGCTATTAATACGCTCGTAATCATCTGCAAACTTCGTTAACCTAGCATTCAATATTGCTGTGAATAATTTACCAATACAACTTAATAGAGTAATAGGTCTGTAATTTTCTGGTTTCAATGAATCGTCTTTTTTTTTTAAAAAAATGGATTTATTATACCAATTGTCCATGATTCTAGAACTATTCCGGTGTTCAATACTAAGTTGAATAATTTAAAATAAATGTTTTCATGACCGGAAGTGTAGTTTTAATATGGTCGTTTAAAATGTCATCTATGCCACTTGCTTTCTTATTTTTTAACTTTCTAGAAGTTGAACTAATAAAAAAATGGTAAGTGGCTCAATGCATTGTGTAAATCTTGCTAAACATCACTTTTATTAATTTTAATTGATCATTTATTGCCGCCAGAGCGGATATCGGGGTAATAAAAGTGCCTGATTTTTCTCACCTTCTCGACAAATGTTTTCACAAGAACGGCGCGTTCTACCCACAAATGTCTAATCAATCATGATTAATTACAGGATAATTGTATTTAGAAATTTAAAATAACAAAAACTTTATTTTATCGACAATTAAAACATATATTTAGAAAGAGTTAATAAAACCTGCTAATAACGGATTTATATGTTTCGGCAAAATCTACATTTGATGTGTCATGATTAAGGCAAATATAAAAACGAATTGTATATTTGCATGTAATATTGACTAGGACTCTAATCTAGATGTTATGAGGTTAAACAGTTTTGAGTAGTCATAATGCATTGGAACATCTATTATTACAATTATTGTTATCATTTCGTTAATTTAGTTAGTATATGTATACTGATAGTCCTAAAGCTTTGTATATTAATAAACTATCTATATATTTGATTATAAAATAACAAACGTGTATTCATAACATGGACACTAATGAAAATAGTGCATATACCGGTAAAAATGATGCTAGTAAGCCATTGATTGTTGATTTATAATATGATGCGTTTTGCATTGTATACTGATAGGCCATTTGGTCTTTTGTATTTATAAAGTTTACATACATATGTATATGTATATAAATCCCTTAATAGCAGATTCTTTTTTCTTGCACATATATTTTACTATATGCTGATGATGTTGACTGTGTGACTGATTTACAAAATATGCTTAATGTGTTAAATGTATGATGTGAGGAAAATGGGATAGTTGTTAATAATAGTAAGAGTAAATTTGTTCATTTTAGACATGTATGCGTGTCGTATACAAATACAATTTAAATGTGGACCAAATATTATTGACACTACTGATATTTAGGTTTAACATTGCATGAACTTTTAGATTATTGTTTAACAGAAAAAATAGTATCACAGGCTGCAGGTAGAGCGTTGGGTCTCTTGAGAACGAAATATGAGTCTCTAGGTGGGATGCCTTATAAGGTATATACAAAACTTTATGATTCGATGGCATGGGTCTGGCCAGTCGTTGCATATAGTGCTGCAGTCTGTGTGTGATAGAACGTTTTTATGTATTGATGCTGTGCATAATAGAGCGATGCGATTTTTTCTAGGGGTTGGACATAAAATGTGGCGACTGTCGGTGAAATGGGATGGACTCCACCAATTTTTAGACAATGGAAGTGCATAACCATTTATTGGGATAAATTAGTCAATATGCATTCTTCACGAAATAATAAACGATTTTTCACATATTGTCTTTCTAAATGTAACAGTACTTGTAAAAACTGGTGTTTTCGGGTTAAAAAGACGTTTCATGATAATAATGTCAATGAATATGTTAATGGCAATAGCCCAATTAGCGAAACTAGTTTAGTACAAAGATTCAGTACCTGTATAATTTGAAACCTTTATTGACAGTTGGAAAGATAAAATAAATAGCGATTTAGGTGTTAAAGGGAATGTATCGACTCAGCCAAACAATCTCTATTATTGAGAGTTCTGAAAAACTTGGGAAAAGGTGAACGAATTAGGGTGATAAACAAAAAAGATATGA
The DNA here is from genome assembly GCA_037043455.1 of Cyrtodaria siliqua. Lineage (NCBI taxonomy): Eukaryota > Metazoa > Mollusca > Bivalvia > Adapedonta > Hiatellidae > Cyrtodaria > Cyrtodaria siliqua. Next base: position 9,525 of record JAWPHD010015274.1, on the reverse strand, counting down.
CCATTTAAAGGTTGTTCTAAAACGAATATGGGAGACGCCATTTTTAGAACTGTGACCTCTTAGTTCCATATTACCATATTTGGAATATTGATAAATATCATTTAAAGCGAAGAAAATCACTGCAAATGAATGCATTTTTTTACTGGTCATATAAAGCATTATTGCCATTGAGTATTACATATTGTTCATACAGTTGCTGTCATTTTCCCCTATAAATCAGTAAATTTTCATATTGATAAATATTCCATATATGGTCATTTAGAACCGTGCTGTCATAGCTCTCAAAATGGCCGCTTCCATGTCCGTTCTAACAGAAACGTGAAATGATCATATCTTCTTTGTTTATCATCCGATTTTGATAATTCTTTCACCATTATTTAAGTTTTTCGGAACTCTCAATAATAAAGATGTTTGGCTGTGTCGCTACATTCCCTTTAATGGTAGAGCTGGAAACAATCTTAGAAAGTATAAACTGTTGAAAACAAGAATATTGCAATTAAATTTTACAGAAGTTACATAGATCTGCATGTGTTAAGTTTAAATGTGGAGTTGCTCCACTTAGAATTGAGACTGGGCGATATGAAGGATTGGTCGAACATATTAGATTATGTCCGTTTTGTAAAACTCATGTTGAAGATGATTACCATGTATTATTTGTCTGCCCATTGTACGCTGATCTTCGAGAAGATATATTCACTAAATCTAAAACTATTGACCTAACCAACGTTTGATACACTATCGTCTCAAGATAAATTTGTGTTTCTTTTTATCAGTCCGCTTATGATTCGACAATGTGCCAAAACCTGCTTTTTAATTATTAGGGGGACATTTTTTCTTACATAAGTTGTTAATCTTGTTGGTTACATGTAATATATTTTATACTTCTATAATCGATGTGGACTATAATTATTAGAACTACACGCATACACACGCTTTAGTTTTATTAACCGAAGCGCAATGATTGTGGCCTTGGCATTCAGGAGGTCGTGGGTTTGATCCCCAACCGCATTATACTTAAGATTTAAAAGATAAATGGTAGTAGTCACTTGAAACCATTGCCTGACGAACAGGGTTATGTTACAGCTGGTTGGACCAGTGTAAGAAAAATGTGGCTGGGTGGGTTATCATTTACTACGGCATGGTATTTCAGTGTGACAGCACTAAATCTGCTACAAGTAGACACTACACACACGCATTCAAAGAAGTCCAAAATCAGTTGTTCCTATACCTTTAGGATGTTCTATCGGTTCACATATACGCACGCACGCACGAACGCAATTGTTTTTTTTCAAAATTTCAAACCTGTCCCTCTCTCGCTCTCTCTCTCTCTCTCTCTCTCTCTCTCTTATTTGTTTTTTGTGTCGAGTTCCATTCCATGACAAAGGCAAATAACTTTGCAAGAAATGTATGCATTACAGATTTCTAACAGTTGAAATGTTTTTTATATTCTTAACTTGTGTATTACATCTCAACATTAATAAGGAACATTTCATTTCTTATTTACTTTTATTTTTAAAGATGTGTTACTCTTTGGGTTATAATTTGCATTTGAATGTTTTAATCACATTTGTCAGAACATATATCTACGTAAACTAAACTGTCACTGCGTTGTATTGTCTTTGATTAAATCGTTAGGTGTATTGCAGTATACCTTGGGCGATCTGAATTTTTGTTTTGTTTTCGTATTTCCTTTTATGTTCTTAATTTAATTGGTTAAAAATGTGCAATCTATTTTACAGAGAAAGCCTACCTTGCTCCAAGAGATGCGTTCAGGCAGTCTGCCAATGCCGTTATTGGATTATCTAAAACCATCGACGTGACCACGGTGGCCATTTTGGAACAGCCTGATTTTGATCATCTCGAAGGAGTGGAAAGCGTTCAAGTTCACCAGAAAGCCTCCAAAGAAACTGCTACGACCTGGCGGGAGTCTGTACGCTCGGCTTTGTTTTCGTGTAATGACGCAATCATTGCCTACAACAACCAGTTTTCGTCGTTTTATGATAGCATGTTGAGCTTTGCCAACGACATTGGACCCGATGCGAAGAAAACAGTCGAAGCTCGAAGCAATCTCATTGAGGCGTTAAATGAGCTGAAGAGTGAGATCAATATCCAGCACCGACGCACGACGGATGCCGGCAAACAATTGAAATATTTCCTCACATCAATGATTAACCATTCAACTGGTGCGATATCTGATATGAACCTCATCAAGGCCAAGTATCAGTCGCATAACGGAGTCATTGAGGATATTAACAACCAAATCTATGCCAATACGGTAGCCATGTCCGACGACAGTGTTAAGATTGGTATAGGGTTTGGTGCTGGTGTTGTGGGTGGTGGTCTCCTTATTGCTGTTGGTGTTTTTATGTGGATTGGAACAGCTGGTTTAGCCACTCCAGTTATACTCGCTGGCATATCTGTAGAAGTGGGTTCATCAACAGCAATTGGTATCGCTGCCGATGATTATAGCAAGAAAAGCTCAAGACATGGTGAACTTCTGAGCCAACTGAGTGCGATTAACGCCGAAGTTGCTATCGCTAGTCATCTTCAAACCAGTGTGGGGGCGTTGGTGACCTCAATTCAGAACGCCGTTAACGCAGCTGATCATCTCAGTGAGCAGTGGAGTCAGCTGGATCTAGATTATGACAATTTCATTGGAACGCTTAACTCGACCAATGCCGATAAGTTACGTTTTGTGATTGTCAGCCACTTAAATGCAGCGAAGAAAGCTTGGGAGGAGCTTTCAGATGATGCTCATCAAGTGAAGAAGAACTTATTTGAAGGTCCAAAAATCGACGACAAGGATGCAAAACAAGCCGATCCAGGTCAAATTGTTCCCCTTCCCGGCAATCCAAATGACCATTCCTCGAATTCATCGATGCCAATACTGGATAAATCTGCGCTTCGAGTCTCTTTATCGGAGGATGATTCTGCTCCAGTGGCCTTTACTTCTGAGCTTGGGTTGAAAAGTGAGAACCCTCAACTGAAAGAATGGGTGGAAGAAGCCTATAATTTGATGTTTGTTTTCGATCAATTACAACAAATCACTACGTCTACTGACGTCTCCAAGGCCCCTCAAAATGTAGTAGTCACCAAGTCACAAGTGTCACGTTTGAGTGGGAGTTTTCTTAACTCTGCAATGCAGTTCTTGTCGAGTCTTGAAGACCTCTCAAAGTTAGCTCCGGTCCTACGGCAGACTGCGCATTTACCGGATAGCGAAATCGTTATCGCTGGTCTTGCGGCTTTCAAGCAACTGTCAGCGAAGATTGAGTCAACGAAAGTATTTGGTGCTGTAGCTTTGAATGAATTAAATTTGGAAGAGTCAGCAATTTTGTCGTTGAACGCAGCAATCAACGGCTGGATTACATCGTTGAAAGCACAGAGTGAATCAGAAACAGCCTCGATCAAAGAAGCCATGCTACTGCGTGATCAAGCGGTAAGAGAAAAAGAGAACAGCAAAAATGACTTTTGGTGGTGTGGTAGCGTTGCTTGTATAGTTGTGGCCATTGAGCAGTCGCAAAAGATAAGCTCTGCTAATGCAAAGATCAATGAGTTGAATCGTCACATCTCTGAGACCTCGAGCGAATTGAGCAAGTGACAGCAACGATGTCATCTGTAAACAATATAGGTAAATATAAATCATTTACTTTAATAATATCTAAACACTTTAGTAACTGACAGCAATTAAATTTACAAATCAGTGTCATTATTTTGTACTGGTCCTTTGGAATCATCAAGCCTAATATAGGTGGCTTTGAAGTAGAATACCGCTTAAGCCGGTGCTAGGAGACGTGAGAGGTGTTGCTTCCTTCATCACCTCTCATGAACAGACTCAATAAAACCGAGTCTGCTACTGTATTCTCTTGGATGTGTTTATTGCATCTAAAGGATCAACCTGTTCGGTATTTATTATTGAATCACCAATAAAACACAGGTATGTTTTAATTATTTCGATTCTAACACAACAATAACCCCATTGTTTAACCTATTATGGGGGCACTATATATTATCTCGGAGGTCAAGGTAATCAGGCCGCTATGTTTACAGGCTGTTCCATTGGGCACCCCCGTATGCAAAGTTCTGCACGGTACAGTATGCTTAAATACACTAGCAGTCACGGGACGAACAATTAATTCAAACTTTCTCAGCTTGTTCAAGATGCTTATTTATGTTATATGTACTGATGCATTGAGGGGTGAAAGGTTTGGGAGGATGGCAAGTTTGTTGTAATTAACATTTCATTAAAGTTACTGTTAAGTTTGTCTTCGTGAGGTCTATGTACCAAGTGACGTCATGTCCAACGGATGAAATATACGCAGGGAATTAATGGAACAGCTGTATTTTATCATAGAATAACATGCAGTTGTTTCCTTCTTTGTGTATATGAAAGACTGCGCAGGTGGTGTTATAATTATTTGTAATGTTCAATCGTTTATTTCTTCTCTGTAGATGCGAAGACAGGACTACTGATAAACTGCTTCGACCATGTCTTGAAAATTGCGCAGATGATATTTGTGAGTGTCGATGGTATCATATCCAATTATGACTCAACTACCAGTTTTGTCATTAGGGCTCATTTGAACGCCGTTGCCAATCAGATCGCCGATTTCGAGAACGCTCTTTTGCAGGCCACCAGTCACAAGATGATGCTGGCTTTGAGGTCTGGTCAAACTTCATTATTGCAGATGACAATATCTGTACCGACTACTGCTGTTAATACGACCAGATCCTCTTCGAATAATGAAGAATATTCTCTATTGAAGGACATGCAACAATTGACTTCCTATGCCATGAACCTTCAATCCTCGGCCATGTTGGCAAGTACACAGCCGAAGCTTGCTTATGTTGAAACTGTTTTGGCACAGGATCAGCATCTTTTGGCCGGACATGCGGTTCAGTGGCGTTTAAACTATTCGAGCAAGGTTATTAGTGTCTTAAGCAATTTGCGTGGTTTGGGCAACGCCGTTCTGATGTTGTTGGAATCAATACAAGTGTTCGTGAACAAGTTCGGAAAAGATGATATAAACAAAGCCGTGCAAGGATTAGAAGTCATAGATGCAGATATGTCGCGCTGTTGTCACTTACTGTTTCAATCACAAATGGTTGCACGCCAGTTTCTTAGCCTTTGCAGTGATGATGAGTCGCGCTTCCGGACCGTCGGTGATCAGTTGCGCTATCAACTTGAGGGCAAGCAAGGCCAAATGAAAGCACTGGAAGATCAAGAAGCCGCTCTCTCTTTACAATTGACGGAAGCCTTGGAATATGTCGTGAATCGCTCCACTCAGATGTTGCTAGAAGCTTTGGAGTGGGAAGCCGTTTTTGCCGTGTCGCTGGTTGTTGGTCAGATTGGATTCGCCGCCGTCGAAGGTGCTGTGGTAATGAACGTCGTGAAAAAGGGGCCAATGTGGTCTTGAAGAATGCCAGTAAGGCTGGTGCCACTAAGGCTAAGAAACGATTGGCGTCTCTGGTGCAAGGCCAAGACGACATCGTTTCACCTATTATCAAGCAACGCGCTGAAACCTTAATGGCCATGTCCCTGTTGAGTGCTGACCTCAGCATATTGCATGTGTTGCTGGGCAGTCAGAAGTCTTTAGCCGCAAACTCGAATCGACTTTTACCAACTTTGAAAGACTTGACCACGCACTTGTCAGAGCAACAGACTCGCGTGTACGCAATCAAGTTGCACATTTTGGCCGGGAAGAAAGACCAGGCCCTCACTTTCCTTGAATCGTTATCCGTCGAGTGGAAGTCAATCACTAGCGCTGCAAACAGTTTGGAGCAATCGTTTGTCGCCAGTTTCTAAGCAAACTCAGTTTGTGGCGGCGATACTAATGCCAATAACTATATATATTACTAGAGTCATTTGGCTGGTTCCGCGCCAGATTACATGTTAGACCATCACATAAATAGGTTAATTATCAGGTTAGTCAAATCACAACTGATTCTGAAGACTAATACCTTATAGAATATGTTCTGGTCAAATTAAACCAAATACTTTACTAGAAGCAGAATTACATAATAGAAATCAGACATCAGTAAATCGGCCGATTTAGTCACGCTTGCCCTGTTCGCACCAGTGCGCATGTGCTTGTTATGCACTCACCCGTAACGAAGAAGAAAGTGATGCTCTTTGTGTTGATAGAATGTTTATATGATTGAGACCAAATTATGGTAATTTACCTAAGTATACACTACTTCTGCCATAAACGTTAGTGTAATATTATACTCATGAAAATGTGATTTACCTCAAATTGTAAAAAAACAGTATGAGAGTGGACCTTTGGAAACGGCCGAACACGATACATACGAAATATTGCAGTATTGGTTTGATTGAGACTGTTCATGAACGGTAGTGAAATCTGCTTGCTATCGTTCACGCCCCATAACATGATGGGTTTTCGACGAGGTGGTATTGCGCAATGCATGTTTTTTTCACACAACATATCTTTAACCTGTTTTCTGGATGAACGAATTGTTCAATAGAGGTTTATCGAATACGGCTTCAGAAATAAACTATGACGGCGCAAATACGGGGGAAACTACATTAAACTGGCGAGGAACAGGCACTGACGTGGAACCGGCCAAATGACTATTAGAAATAACATATGTTTATAAATCAAGAATGTCTTTAGAGCACACACATTGTTTATTGAATTGCTTTGAGATCTTTATTGTGTTAACCGTATACGCTATTCAAGTGAACATTACCTTTCCACTTGTTCATGTTCATGGCCGAAGTCACGTGTCTCCGCGTTTACATCAAACTCAACTCTGCCTTCTCAGGTCTATTGATATCGCCGAAGATAGTCCAATATTTTACATACTGTACAGTTTGAGTCTTCTATCTTTCTTAAAACTTCATTTTCACAAATTCCATACTAAACTTATTTAAATCACTGAAATGTGTCAACTTTCATCAGCCTCCATAGCTCAGTGGTCAGCGCATTCAACCAATAAACTGAACCTTGTGATTTCAACCCTGCTCTGCGTCAAAATATTCATGAAGCATTTTTTCAATAAATAAAAACATCATTAATTGGTTAAAGTTAGAAATTTACAGAAAGGATTTTCAATAAATAAAAACATCATTAATTGGTTAAAGTTTGAAATTTACAGACAGGTTTAGATCGACATCGTCAAACACGATCCAAAAATTACACAGAGTATTAAATGACACATATTGGACCGTACTACATGGTCATGCCCCGAGCATTGCAACCCGACCAGTCAAAAAAGCAAGAGATCTATGCTCAGTTTAAAGTATGCATTGCGATACCATTAATTATACGTATCCGACACACACTGAGAATGTTATTAATAACCTTGACCTTACATAGCATTACACATCTATCCTTTACCTCCGCACTGTTGCCATACTACATACTAACCATGCCCCAACATATCCTTGACAAGCGCTACCATTTACTAAGCACTGATTGACTCTATCTATTACCTTGACCCATACCGCTCCTGACCAAGCTACGTTTACCAAAGCACTGAAATGACTCAATACAAACCCTTGACATACATAGCATTGACACCAGCGCTACGTTACTAAGCAATGGCTGACTCTATACTAACCTTGACCATACATATCATTGACAAAGCTACGTTTACTAAGCACTGATTGACTCTATAATTAACTCTTGACCATACATAGCATTGCCACAGCTACGGTTACTAAGCACTGGCTGACTCATTATTAATCTTGACCATACATATCATTGACAAAGCTACGTTTACTAAGCACTGATTGACTCTATTTATTAACCTTGACCATACATAGCATTGACACAGCTACGTTTACTAAGCACAGGCTGACTCTAATATTAACCTTGACCATACATATCATTGACAAAGCTACGTTTTACTAAGCACTGATTGACTCTATTATTAACCTTAACCATACATAGCATTGACAAACTACGTTTACTAAGCACTGATTGACTCTATTACTAACCTTGACCATACATAGCATTGACAAAGCCACGTTACGTTTATTAAGCACTGATTGACTCTATTATTAACCTTGACCATACATATCATTGACCAAAGCTCCGTTTACTAAGCACTGATTAACTCTATTATTAAACCTTGTATTATTATTAAACTTGACCATACATATCATTGACAAAAACCTACGTTTACAAGCACTGATTGACTCTATTAATAACCTTGACCATACATAGCATTGACAAAGCCTACGTTTACTAAGCACTGATTGACTCTATTATTAACCTTGACCATACAAAACAATGACAACGCTACGTTTACTAAGCACTGATTGACTCTATTATTAACGTTGACCATACATATCATTGACCAACAGCTACGTTTACTAAGCACTGGCTGACTCTATTATTAACCTTGACCATACATAGCATTGACAAAGCTACGTTTACTAAGCACCGGCTTACTCTATTATTAACCTTGACCTTACATATCATTGACAAGCTACGTTTACTAAGCTACGTTTATTAAGCACTGGCTGACCTCTATTATTAACCTTGACATACATATCATTGACAAAGCTACGTTTACTGAGCACTGATTGACTCTATTATTAACTTTGACCATACATATCATTGACGAAGCTACGTTTTACTAAGCACTTGGCTGACTCTTAGTCCTTTTTGCTTAAGTATGTTACATATCTAGAAAGTATGTCCAACGATTGCTGTAATATTTGTTATCTTGCTAATTACATGTTATAGTTTTATGTTTTACGTGGACACATAAGGCTGAACATATATCGAAACCTTTCAAATAAACAAACATTTTACAAGTCACTACATCAAATAAACAATATTTAGCTTTAACATAAAACCATTTACAGTATTAAATCATATGCAACCACTGTTTAGACCCACTTTCTAATATACCAGAACCTTATGCGTACCAAATATAATATTTCACCAACGATTTATTTTCATAATGTACTTACTCGCAAATCAAAAACGATAACAAAGACATCAATTAGGTTAACAATGGACAGTTTGGGTCTAAACCGCTTTTGCAGGCGAAAAATGAGACAATGATACAAACTTCCTACAACAAACATGCCATACAGCATTTTATTTTATTCTCTTATCTGTTTTGTTTTATTTAAGTGTATTGCGATAAGTACATCTAACCATGTCATTCCCCAAGTTTACTAACTACTGTTATATGCTAATTGTACATAAGATAGATCCCGCATAAGGCTCAATCGTTATTGGCAAAGTCTAAATATTGTTAATTTACAGTGTAAAATAAATTAGGAAATGTATACAGAGCCTTATGCGTTTACATATCCAATATTTAACCAAAATATTACTAATTGTGGATTGAAATCATAAACTTTAGCTTAATGAAATAAGAAAGTATCTTACAATGCATTTGAACAATGATACACATTCTTGTTATTTTAACAACCTTCATGAGATACTACATTCTGTAAATTATAGTAACAAGTTTTGGAAAACGATTCCAATGACATTTTGGCGGATGATCGTTTTAATGTTCAAAGCTGATCGATAGTAAGGA
>JAWPHD010015273.1:0-56194 GCA_037043455.1 Cyrtodaria siliqua | reverse complement strand
TGTTTTCGTTTTCGTCTAATAATCAAAATGGCCACCACGGCGACTCAAAGTTTACAGAGTTATATAGGAAAAGGTTAAAAATGACATCTTCTCTGAAACCGCTTGAAGGATTTTGATGAAACTTAAGCATAATGATATTTGGGATAGTCCCTCTCAGATTTGTGTTTTTTGTGGCCGCCAGTCATCCAAAATGGCCGCCATAGCTAAAACTAGGTCAAATTTAAGGAAATTTCAAACAACATCTCCGAAACCACTTATTCCATTCTTGTGAAATATCATATACATGTTCCTTGGGTTGGCCTCTATCAAATTTGTGTTTTTCGTTATCTCAAAAGTTTACATAGAGTTATATAGGAAAAGGTTAAAAATGACATCTTCTCTGAAACCGCTTGAAGGATTTTGATGAAACTTAAGCACAATGATATTTGGGATAGTCCCTCTCAGATTTATCTTTTTCACGGCCGCCAGTCATCCAAGATGGCCGCCATGGCTAAAACTAGGTCAAATTTAAGGAAATTTCAAACAACATCTCCTAAACCACTTATTCCATTCTTGTGAAATATCATATACATGTTCCTTGGGTTAGCCTCTATCAAGTTTGTGTTTTTTATTTTAATATTGTCAAATAATCAAAATTATTCAAAATGGCCGCCACGATAACCCAAAGTTTACATAGAGTTATAAATAGGAAACGTGTTTCTTGGGTTGGCCTCTATCATGTTTATGTTTTTGAATCACATCATACAAGTAGAGCGTCTACAGGCCCTCTTGGGCCTCTTGTTTACTGCAGCTATTGAATGCTACATTTCCTGAACGACATTCATTCCTACTTTTATATTTAAATCAGGCTTGCGTTGTTGTACTTGTCAAGACTAAATCATTATAACTAATGTCTGTATTTAAATTCAGCCCACTTTTACGTTATTTTTTCTGTTTTAGGACAGTCATTGTCGAATGTATTTGTCGTATAGCGGTTGTTTTTGTTGTATTGACTGATGTTAACAATTTGTGATACTAACTTAGGTTACGATTAATTAGTAGGCCCTTAAACATGATTAGTAGTCTAAATTTTAATAAAATAGATATAAAACTCGAACAGAACCGCCATGGAACGTTCAGTGTCAAAACCTCCCGTGGGAGTGGGTTGACAGAGTGGGGTTAAACCAGGTTCTAGGGTGCACCAAACCTCATATATCTATATATTGTTTTAGAAACAATTGGCAAATATTCTGTTGCAATTTGTCCGGAGTGTTTTGTTACTTTCACTTGCCTAATATACACTAAGGTCCGCCTGGCATCGTGTTTCTCCATTGATGACATATGTACAGGTATGGTATGCACTACTCGGCGTGTAGACATCGGGAAGGCAAACCCAAACCATTTGGCGAACGCAATCGGTGACTCTCCTTGGCCACCGAAGGTGAGGTAAATCCTGTATCATTCAATATCATCACAAGCTATGACATCATGATGACATCATGGCCATGTAAATATCATCACAGACTATGACATTATTCTGTAAATATCATCACTTTGACATCATTCTGTAAATGTCATCACTATGCCATTATTTTGTAAATACGATCACTATGACATTATTCAGTAAATATCTGCATAAACTATGGCATTATTCTGTAAATATAAAAACCTAAAACATAAAAATATGTATAAATATTACTACAAGGTAACATAAATATCATATCAACGAAAAACCTCTAAATGTCATAAACAACACCACAATCTTGTAAAGGACAAGGTATGATAAGGGGCTATTTTGGCCCCCAATATATTCAAAATGCAAAAAAATAATATTTACATTTATTCTGTTGTGCATATTGAAGTAAAATGATCATATTCTATCTTCAAAATATATTTTTATTTCTTTTATTTATCTAGAAGAATGAACAGGGTCTCAAAAAACGGCATTTTGGGATATTTTGTTATATTTTGTAGATTTTGGACCTTTCTGGGCTTTAGAGCGCACCTCCGAGCACACACAGATTTTTGGCTGATGATGCATCCCTATCAAGTACCTGTTTCAACAAAAAATCAGCTGTGTTCGAGGGTGCATTTCCAAGACCAAACACTGTCCGCAAACTGCTGAAAATGAACAAAGATTTCATTTTTTTTAAAGAAAAGTCCTTGTTTGTGAGGCTCTTAAACTCATTTAGAGCCTTCAAACATACTTGTAACGAATTTTGATATTGATTCAGTTCATTTGTAGCTAAATTAGATATTCAAAACTTGTGCATTAAAACTTTCAATATTGGGGGTCAATTTTGTCCCTTATCATACCTAGCCCAAATTTGTTTACAAACTAAGAAGTCCTTATATCAGTATACTGCATTTATTTTCAACATGAAACTATATAATACCCTGTACATATCAGTAAGTAACCAATCGTATGTAGTTCCCAAACATCACTAGATTCTAATAAATAAATTTAGAACACAATTCTCAAATGATAAATATATACACGATATAAGTAGATACAAAAGTTGAACAGGACATGTAGCATTCAAGGACCACATTCAACCAAAAACACGCACAGAAACTAAAAAGTAATAGCAAAGATGAAAAAGGGCAATATATGACATCACATACATAAAAGGGTTGACAATAGGGCTACCACATTGGAACGGTCAGTGGCAATAAAGGCCGCTGGTGGTTTAAACCGGGTTCTAGAGTGCATCAAACCTCACTCACACTATTTTCAGCATCCTAATAAAACGGGGCAGTGTAAATAAAGATATCCCTGCTAGGTTATATCTCTAACAAACAAAGTAGCATTAATTGGCAATATAAGTAAAACATATAACACATAAATGATCATATATATATATATATATATAGGTAAAAACTCTAGCAATTATATTTATGCCGTAGCTTTCGGCCTTGCGGCCTTCCTCAGTGGCGTATTTATTAACAATGAATATACACAATAAAACGGAACTGACGTAACGTTATTAAGCGACGTCGTTTGGCGCGCTATTCCTTGGTATTGATGCCGTACAGCTTATAAGTTCTGAGCTTATTCTTCCATAAGCCCTCGATTTTTTTTCTGTACATATCCTCCCCATGCAGTTTTTCGAGGCCCATCACCATAAAGTCATTAACGCTATGGCCTTCACTATAAAAATGGGCAGCTACCGGGTCGTCGTGTTTGGTCCTGATTCGGGATAAATTTAGTAGGTGGCGTTGATATAGTGTATCTCCCGTCTCTCCAACATAAATGTAGTTATTGCAGGTCTTGCAAAATACTGCATATACAACGTTGGTAGACTTACAGTATATATAGTTACGGACGTTGTATACCTTTCCGTCGTTGCCCTGGAACTTATCTGCTTCCATCATGTGAGGGCATAGGGCGCAGCGTTTCGCTCGACATGGTGCGCTTGTGTTGTTTTTACTAAAAAAACAGCTTATTGTGTGTTTTATGGACAAGTATGTCCTGAATATTACAGTCCCTCTTAAAAGCAATTATCGGTGGCTGAGGGAAAAGTGCTCTCATTCTGTCAGATGTGTATAGCGTTTTCATGTGTTTTCTCAGAATTCCGCCCGTGTTAGGTAGACCTCGGGAGAAAGTCAATACTAGTGGCACCCGCTGAGATGCTTGCTTATCGCTGTTATATTGAAGAAGACCTTCCCGCTGTTTGTTATCGATCTTCTTTAGCTCTCCCTCCACGAAGCTTCCATCATATCCCCGTCTTTGTAGCTGCGGTTTGATTTCACTCCTGTGTGTTTGGTACCGTCCTTCATCGGAGCATATACGCTTTACCCGGACTCCAAGGTCATATGGTATGGCCTTCTTCGTAGACTCAGGGTGTGATGATTGAACTACAAGTTATAACAACATTAGTTACAGTTCTCTCCATACCTTCAATATTGATATATTATGTATACCGGAATGAAATGTAATAACATTTGTAATATGGGTGAATTTGAAAAAAATAATAGAAACTTGAGAAAGAAATAACACAAAAAGGTGAAAAGAAATGGAGGGGGAAAACCCCCGCCTGATAATCCTGCTCTGCCGTCCATCTCTATTGAAACCCTACAATCGCCCAACATATTGTTCGAATAAAAGCACCGACAGCTACGTGTAACAAAATGTTCTAATAAATTACTCGATTTGAAAACGTTGAGTGTTTTTGATATATGCCGTACAGCAATTTTCGTGTACTTAAGGGGTGAAATTTAGAAGTATTGGTAAAAAGGTGATGCCTTTCATTCCTGAAACGGTTACATCGGAAAATAAAATGCTCTGCATCTTCAAATTCATTTCCACAAATACAAATCGGATTATCCCTTAGATGGTTAATATACAGATGAGCGTTTAAGTTACTGCAATTGTTTCTTAAACGGGCATGTCCAACTGCTAGGTATCTTTCGCCGTACAAAAAGAATTTGGGTACAAATTGAGGTTTAAAATGCTCTTTTAGTTTGCTTTTGAAGGTTAAAAGTGAAGGTGACTCACGAATACATATATCAAGTTCATTCCATAGTTTAAGTGCGGAAGGAATAATTGACCTTGAGTACAATTCTGCACGACTGGATAATGTTGCAAAATTGGGAGTTATTTCTTAAATTATAAGGGTTTGAATCGGATAGTTGAAGAAAATATTTCGTTCAAATAGCTAGGTAAGTCTCCATTTTTTTCTTTATAAACTAAAATAAGTTTTTGTGTTTTTCTCCTATCTTTTTTTTTCTCCTATCTTCAATATATATATGAATATAAGAGACAAAGGCCTAGAAAACTACAAACAGTACGGGAGCAGAGAAGTCATTTCACGTGCTTGGACCGCATAACTCAAACATAAATAATTGGTGTTGGAGGCAACGTAGTTCCCATTTTGCAAGCACGTGCAGATGCGCGGATTTTATAGTACTCTCTTTAGAAACACTAGTTTAAAGCTTATACTAGATGGCAAAGAAAACAAATCATATCAGAAGTCAGTTATTATGTCGGAGATTTATAAAACAATCGTGTTGACAGGTTTTATTGAGATATCATAGTCGGAAATCGCGGTACAAATGCGAAGATCGAAAAAAACTAGTTTTTGTTTTCTTCGAAATTGCCAGTGTTTCAAAACGGGTACAAAAATCGTATATTCTTAAATATTGTTGAAATTGACAGGAGTCGAAGATCATTACCTGATCTACCTTTTTTGAAAATTTCTTATTTTTTCGTGAATATACATTTTGCGTGCCCGTTTTGAAAGTTGGTACCTGCATTTCACTCTTTCAGAGGCTATTCAAAATGGCGGTGACACAGAAAAACACCCAGCCCAGGGCCAGTCAGTCGCACGCCACAAACCCACTTCTCCCTGGACAAATTAACATCATAATGTCACACAGTCACAGAAACTAAATATTGTGAATTGAACTGAACGGTTATAAATATCTAAGGAATGTGCTAAAAATAGCTCACACACATTCAAAGGTCAAATAATGCTGATCCGTGTATACACAGATAGATCGTATACGGCCCGATAGACCGATGGATTATTTCAATTTATTTGCACAGGAGTAGAATTAAAACAGTGTTACAATCACGATCGTATACAATTTCAAGTTTTGCATGAGTGCGTAATTTACAAACTACAAACAAATAGATCTATTACAGTAGACAATGTATCTGGAGAATTAAAATTGAAAAGTGGAACACACCAGCAAATGCCTGAAATGGGTCATGGCATTGTCTGCACTGTAGCCTATGTAAGTAAATACACTTTTAATTTCTGTATGACAAGTGTTTAAAGGAGCCCTTTATTACCCTTATAACTTATATTTATTTTATAGATCTATTTGTATAAAAACTATTGATATATTTCTCACGATTAAAATCACAACCGAAACACGTTATTATTACGTTTCCATATATCACACGGAACACCTTTACGGAAATCAACGGGAAAAAATCCGGAATATTACGAGTTTACCCGAAGTCCAACTTCGGCGATGACGTCACACAGATGCCCAAGGTGAACAGCGACTCGGATGTTTCAGTTTCTGAGAGTGTATTTTCTTTTTCAAGCTGATTAAAATTATATCTAATTTTTTTTCAATAAATGCTTATCTGATCTGATTATGATTTACATGATCAGATTATTGCTTGCTAATTTCACTAATGTCTTATAAATCAATATATTTTTTTAATAATTATAGTACATGAACCTCTAGGCCAAATTGTTGGAAACAGCCAGAACAAAGTCATTTTATGACACTGTGTATTCGGTAACAAGTGAAAGAAGGGTTTTATGATCCTGGCCATATCCTGATATCACCTTTCTGTAACACAGTCAGTTAGTTTTATGACACTGCATATTCTAGATTGAGTGGCCAGTAAGGGTTTTATGGCATTTATGGTATTTCGCAGTACTTAGCTACTTTCAGCCAGATTATATGGCATCAAAGAGTTTTATTACCATGTGTATTTCACCATCAGTGGTGTTGAATTCAGTGCTGTATGGAACAAAGCATACTTAGGCCAATATAACTTTATAGAGCTCTCATTTGTAAAAAAGAGGCTACTACATAAGAAAAATGAATGGCGATGGGAATATAAACCTTATAATTAGACATAATATTGTAATACCAAATAAAATTATATATGTGGCTCATTACCTGCTCAAACAAATAGGGTAGATAAGTAGTGAGAATTATCTTTTTCTTCACTCATTATTTTGTAACCTGATAAACTAACTTCAAACAAATATTTGTTGATATCATCATATATTACAGGATACAGAAATTAGATTTGGCATAAAATGTTTGAGATCAGCCCTTAAAAAGGGGGTTGGTCAGAAACCGGAACATAATTTTATTGGGCCATTTTTTTTGATATAAATAATTTAAAAAAATAAAATATTGGGGTAAATATGTGAGGTCTTATTAACATGCCTGAAAAAAGGTAATATATGCTTTGAATTAGCAATACCTGTAGTCCGATTTATTACTTAGGCCAAAAAAAAATTACATGTGTTTCCGGTGGCCCGACCGAACTTATTTTTAAGGGACCGACCCTAAAACTTTTCATGAAAAAAATAATTATAAAAAAAAGAAGAGATTTATCACAATATATCGAGGTAAACTTACATCACAGAGAAACTTTCAGTTGTATCATCAACTTGTATGGGGCTTATGAGATAAATACATGTAGAATCTCACAATATCTTGCTCCAAAAAAAAAAGAAAAAAAAGAAATCCCTACCTACCGACCCTAATTTCTTAGAGCATGCAATAGGAAACACACCTATTTTTTTCTTTTTGGCCTTATGATAAAAATAGAGAATTCTGGAGAAGAACTTTGACAGAACATGGAATCGTGATATTTATATAACTCTTACCCTAGACCTTCGAATGACAATTATGCGATCAATGCGGGCATTTGTCTAATTCCCACTGTGTATGCTAGCCGCCACCTGAGTGGGGTAAAACGTTGATAGGCGCATAATAAGTGATATGTTAATAAATACAAACAACAAAGACAAACTATGAAAGTATGCAATCGGTTAGTCTCATTTATTTGACATCTGGGTTTGTTACAAAAGGACATTTACATATGCATCATGTGACTTGCGTTTGACCAAAAAACGTGTGGACAATTTTCAGACCGTGTGTAAATGTTTCTTGTAAGACGTCACTGCACTGACACCTGTATTTTGCCGTTCAAACAATGCATAGTACCTAGATAATAGATTTAAACCAATGTATTTCATATCATTTTTTTTTTTTTGATTATCATTTTAGTGTGAAATGGATAACAAATGATCATTTTAGGTAAGTTGTATCAGTTTATGTCTAGGGCAGTATCATTCCTTATTTTTTAATAGTTTTAACTTGATATATTTAAATTATTTTTTAATTAATCCTTCATTTCTTCATCTTTCATCAGTTTTTGCGCACAATATGACCTATTTATGTGTCGACGTGCTGTAAAACACCATTCATTACATTATTTTTAATTACTACTTCATTCTTTCATGACTCATCGGTTTTTTGCGCACAATATGACCTATTTATGAGTCGACGTGCCATAAAACACCATTCATTCATGTCTAGGGCAGAGAATCTCTACGGAAAGTCCACACATTAAAAAGTCAAACATGTATGCATGTCGGAGGACGGTTCATTTCAAAAATCGTCTTGCCGTTCGTAGTCATATTTTTAAGCCACTTGCCAATGGTCAGAGAAAACGTTAAGCCACGGCTTCATGTTACAGGAGAGCAAATCCCTGAACTTCTGTGATGCAACACGCTTTTCTCAGAAATGAGTTTGCAGTCAATAAACAGTTTCATCCCTATGTATTTCATACTTTCGGTGACAGTTGCCTTTAATACTTCAAGAAAGTATGATATAAGTTATCTCAATAAAATCTGTGTCTTCAATCTGTCAGATATGGCGCGGTACTTTGTGTGACGTCACACACCGGAAATCAGCGGAAATAAACCCGAGACGAATACGGATATTGTATCGGTCAACAGGTGATTTTTACCTGGCGATAAAAAGCACGGAAAGCGATATATCACCAAAAAATGAGTTTCAATGTGTTTATATAGTGTTCAGTAATAAATATAAACAAGAAACAAGAGGTATAAAAGGGCTCCTTTAACGTTGAAACATGTAAAACGGTGGTGGTTCATATATATTAACTTAATTCTGATAATTTTTTAGAACACATGAGTGATGAATAATTGATGAAAATGTATAAAGCCTTGAAAATCTGCTATTTGTTCATGAATGCCACCTGTGACTTACATTTTGGACAGTATCATCTTCAGGAAAGCACCACTTTCAATTCCAGTTGTGTTTTAAGTAAAATGTTATGGAATGCTGACATTGTTAGCATTGAGAAAGTTGGACAGAGTTATTAATATTAAAAACAAATGAAACAATATCATATATGACTTGTTTTTTTCAGGTCTGCTAAGTTAGCTAGAGGCAGTGTGCAGTATTACCACAGCCAGATGCAAGTCAAGTTCCCCAGTCTCACAGTATAACTACATCAAGAGCCTTGTATAAGCCAGTATGTAGGTAAGCGCAGCTTCAAAAAATCTATGAATTTATCAATGTATGTTCTTTGCAAAATATGTGGCATTGTGCACCAGTCCTGCACTTAGTCTCAGACTTTTTATACTAAAAATAAAAATGGTGTTTTACAGCACATCGACACATAAATGGGTCATATTGTGCTTAGTACATATGTAAAATTAAACAAACAAAAAAAAAGGTCCTTGTATTACATCTAAAATATTAAACTTAACCAAGACCCCGACTTAACATAATGTGCTGGCATGGCCCAGCAATAGCATGGTGGACGATAGCAATCTGGAGCTTCCGGTTCAAGTCACACATGCACCACTGAGTTTCTGTGTTTTCGCGCAATACATCTTCCCTCAGCCTTGTTTATTCCTCAGCCTCTTTTGTTTGACTGGGATTGAAACTGGGGAGTCTATCCTCCAAGCACGATAAACAACCATAGAAATTATTAATATATACATTAGTAAGAGTAAGACAGGTTCTCGAATTCCTATGTGTCATTTGGGGCGGCTCTAAATAAGGTATACCGGTAATAAATGTGTTGATTTAGCAGAAAACGATTATTTTTAATTTATCGTACATGTAAAAAAAGTTCTATAATCACTATTCATTTACATATTTCAATTCTACAACTTGTTACCTATTTAAGTTGAAACAAAATATCATGTATGTCATTTTTATTTTCAGAGCCTGGAGTCCTGAGATGCTGGGAGTTAGCTGAAAATAGTTAGTGAAGTCCCAATATATATGGGAGGATTTTATTGAAACAAGTAGTCACATATAACTTTTTACAACATTAACAACAGAATCAGAAATACTTAAACGAACAAGAATAGTATATAATAACAAGATGGTGTACAATATTTTTTTTTTTTTTTTATGAATCATGAATCAGCAATACCTCATACGGACAGCACTAGCATCAACTTCAAGAAAAATATGTCTAGTAAGAGGATCACCAGTTCAGCCAGCACAATATCATATCAACAAGCATATCCGACTGTTGACACAAGGTGGATCGATGGCGACATTAACTGGACAGTTCATTGGAGTGGCTCAAAATAAGGGCTAATATGAAAATATAAATGTGTTTCTGTTAATCTGACCGGCCGTGCCCAATTTATTTATTGGATTAAAATGTTTTCTGAATTGTATTGGATTATATAAAAGTTTGTGGAATAACAGATGGCAGGAGGTGTATATTACCGGTTCTACCCAGAAGAAAAGTGAGAGGTCTTCCTCACCAAAAAAATAACAAACAGATACATGTATATATATATAACCCCACATATGTTCAAAATGACTTGCACCATATAAACAATACGGGCTGAGAGGTGCGCATATTAAAGGGACATGCAGCAATCTTTTTTTTTAAACTCCAAAATGTTATAACTTATAATTTAAATATATGCAAGCGGGTGTAAAGTGAAAATAAATTATTGATTAATCAATCGAGGTGCAAATTTTAATGCTTGATAAAAACTTGATAAATGCTGTGTGTCCCTTTAATAAATAAAAACAATAATTGTATGATGCAATTTAATTTGTTATGTTATACCCTTTATATTTGGGATGTTTTGATGTAAATATTTGAAATAAAATGTTTTAAATCAAATAAATAATTCATTTTGATATCTGACTTGTTACATATTTTTTACTTAGTCATGAAAGATAATATTTAAGGCCTTAATATGTACCTTAAATGTTTATTGTTTACCATTGAATGGTGAGGCGGCATATGGTGTTAGATATCTTTATCTATGATGTCTAGAGGAGCATATCGATTTTGCATTAAAATAAAATTTATTTATGAAATATATTCTTGCATAGTACAATTTTCCACGGATTGTTTTCAGTGCGTTCATTCAAGTCCCATGGACATATTGAGTTATGGAGATGTTCGGTTGCCTTTTTATATTTGTATACATTCTCATCTTCACCTCTCACCGCCGCGGTTCAGTTCCCTATGGGAGCTCAACTTGTAGGTGAGAAAGTGTCGATTCTTACAGATAGCAGTAAGTACACAGTACTGGTTCTACCCAGGAAATATGGCCTAAAATGTGCTATAATGACATAAAACACAATTCAACTTTAAAAATATAAAGTAAAAAAAATGGCCTTCTTTATTTTCCTTCGATGCTATCAGTATAAGTATTACGACAGTGTTTCTGTCTGATAAAAAAATGCATCTTAGGTTTCAACCGACAAATGGTCTATATTTAAACTAATACAAGTAAGATGGGGCCCTCAAACCCTTTTATGTGTGGGTGATATATTCCACGGTTGATTCATGATACTAGCATGGGACAGCTACAGTACATATGACAGTGCTGAGTGCAGTTGCGGATGAATTGAATTGAATATTTAACGGCTCATCAACACAGTACAGGTTATTTAGAGCCACCCCAGAGAGAGGGGAAGGATACATAGGAATCCGGGAACCGTGCCCTACTCTTATTATCGAACAGATTCCTATGGTTCTTTTAACATGCTCGGATGATAGACCTATACGCGGGACCACCCTGTTTACGTCCCCATCCGACGGACGAGGCTAAGGGAATGTGTCTTGCCCAAGAACACACCGACAAAACTCAGTGGCACCACCTCCGGTTACAAATCCGCTGCGCTACTGACTGCGCCAAGTTGTGGATGACAATTAGACACTGGACAGTCTAGTCAAAAACACAGCAACAAATATATTATCTGAATATGTTTAAGAATGTATGTTTGGAAGAGCTTTCAAAAACAGACTTTCATGATTTTAGTTGGGGTGGGATGGGGCGCATCCTTTTAAATCTCAGCTCAGATGCCCTCCCCCTCCTTCTCTCCATCCCAACTCCCATCTTGAACAGTAGCGATTGTTACGTAAACTTTCCACATATGAGAGGGTGCCCAATACTACCCGCTCCATCGAATACGCGCCTGCAGTTTTTGCGAGGTCAGTCGAGTCAAAGTTACAGTTAAATCAAACAATTCGTATTTTCGTGTACTTTTGATAAAGAAATAACATGCTTTTTGTGATATGCAGCAAAATTCATGTAATGTGTGAGCTAAAACAACAATTCAAGTATCTCCTCGTACTTTATTTAACAAAAAACACACGGTTGTTGTCATTTTAATCGTATTCTAAAAATGGCATCTTTTAGAGTTATCGCCCCTCGCTTCGACATTTTATAAGGCGGGTCTGCATTTATCACGCAGTAAAGCTTCTAAAAAAAAAAGTCGGTACAGCCGAAAATCACGAAACCTAAAGGGGAAATGAAATTTCATGATCAAAAATTGTCACAATTTTCCAAATTATGCGTTTTAAAAAATTCAAAATGGCGGACATTTTTTTTTTTGACGTTGCCGAAAGATGACGTACTACTTTTCGTTGTCAAGCGTGGTTGCGATATTTGACAGATGTAGGAAAATATCAAGGCTGCTCCCGTACTGAAAGTAAGTACTCAATGACTTGGCAGGAGCCAGAGCAACACGAGAACAACCCGTTAAGGCTTATATACATAATATGTATAGAATGTGATCAGTCGTTACCGAGTACACAATGTATTAAATAACAGAGAATATATTATGGCTACCTGACAAATGAGTTATAAAATATCTGATTTTTGAAATTAAATAAACAAATAAATAAATAATGAATGAATGAATGAATGAATGAATGAATGAATGAATGAATGATGTATATATATAATGTTTAAAACTATTGAATAGTCACTTTCAAATTTGGTCATATATACATAGAATGCCTCTTTCTATGTTTGACCGTTTCAAGGCAGTGCCCCTTTTGTCAACCATTTTATGTTTGTGGTGTCGTATACTGTTCTTCTCTTTTCCGTTACAAGTGTTGTTTGGGTTTGTTTGCGTGTTTTGGGTTGACTGTGTTTTGGGAATGCTACATTTCCTGTTCGACTTTCATACTCACGAGTTTGTTGTTGTTTTTTTTCGTTGTTTTTTTTCATATATACAAATTGTACATTTTTTACTTATCAACTTGATTTTTTAACACAAGGTTTGGAGGTGTACCCGTCAATGTCGCTATACCACCAATATTCGCGCCATATGCAACGCACAGAGAAAACAGAGAAAACCCTTTCGCCAGTCTTTGCATTTCCTGTTTAGTTGATCAGTTGGTGGTTTAACTACGCTGTTGCCGGTGGCCCTTGAGTTACGTTTCCCTTTGGCGGTCGAGGAACGTTCCCGTTTTAATATTTGTGGCTTTAATTTAAAATACAAGGAATGCGTTGTTTTTTTAATACTAATATTGAATATTTTAACATGTTGAATATATTAGTATTGCATATCAATGTTATCCTTTCATTTTGAACAGACTGGCTCTAGATACGTTAAAGCATTGAACTCCAATTCGACGTGTTCGTATATTACCGATTGCCTTTTTTTTCTATCACTCTGATGCCCGTCGTGGTAATAATACAGCCGACAATCATGTCCTAATTATGCTTTGAGGCTCTCCGCTATATAACGAGGGTAAACTGCTCCACGACGTTTGACTTAAACGCGACATGCGCAATGACAATCGTGAACGCTCGGCCAATCCCGTCATTCTTCGGGATCCCGCCTCGTGTCTATCACGATGTTCAAAATCTTGACATTCTGTTAGCCGGAAGGCAACGACACAGAAAATAGTGCACTGTTGCTATGTAAACAATATGGCCGCTGGGCACACGTGTCGATGTATTATTTGGGTTTAGTGTTTGTTTTTTACAAAGCAAATGAAGGTTTTATCACTGCTTTCATGTAAATGAACTAGTGATGGAGCAATCGGCTGAATAACGTTACAACATTTGGATGATAACTTTGATTTGGAATGCAAATTTGTTTTGGCGGGAATCTAAGGCGCGATGACGTAACCAATATGGAAACCTGCGTATTACATTCGAGTAATGCTGTGAAGTTGTTTAAATTGTGCATTTGAGAATATGGGTGGCGGTTACTTAACCTTTGTGGATGTTAGATAGCGGCACGGTGGTTATCGCACGATCGTGGAGCACGTGAACTATGTGGATTTAAGATAGCCGCACGGTGGTTATCGTGCACGGTGGCTATCGCACTATCATGGAGCATGTAAACTATGTGGATTTACCATAGCCGCACGGAGGTTATCGTGCACGGTGGCTACCGCACTAGCATAGAGCATGCTAACTATGTGGAGTTAAGATAGCCGCACGGACTGGTACCCCAACCACTACCTCAAGAAAAAGAAAACATTTATAGCCAAAATATATTTTAAACAAGAGGCCCAAGAGAGCCTGTGGACGTTCTACTAGCTAGCATGGCTCTTATAATATCAATGAAGCGAGTTACTGCAATTTACGTGTTTTTTTTTAAGTGTTGGGCTAATTTTTAATTAAATCAAGGGCCATAACTAAAAAATCTGGTAAAGTTTGGTAAAGATCAGATAAAATGAAGGCCCTATCGTATTAACGAGGCAAAATATAGCATTTTTAACGCAATCAAGGACCATAACTCCGCTGTTACTTGTCGGATCTGGCTGTTTTTCGAAATTGTCCGAGCTTTCATTGATAATAACAATATGGTAAGATTGGTAAAGATCGGATGAAAAATGAATGCCTTGTCGTCTTAACGAGGCAAAATATAGCATTTTTCACCAAATCAAGGGCCATAACTCTGTTGTTACTGGTCCAATCTGGCTGATTTTCGAATTTGTCCGAGCCTTTATTGATAACAATCTGGTAAAGATTGGTAACAATCGGATGAAAAATGAAGGACCTTTCGTCTTAACGAGGTAAAATAAGCATTTTTAACTAAATCAAGGGCCATAACTCCGCTGTTACTATTGCGATCTGGCTGGCTTTTAAACTTGTCCGAGCTTTCATTGATATTACCAATCTGGTAAAGTTTGGTAAAGATTGGATGAAAAATGAAGGCCCTATCCTCTTAACCAGGTAAAATATAGCATTTTAACTAAATCAATGGCCATAAATCCGCTGTTACTTGTCCGATCTGGCTGGTTTACAAACTCGTTCGAGCTTTCATTGACATTAACACTCTTTTAGAATTTGGTAAATATCAGATGAAAAATGAAGGCCATATCGACTTAACGATGCAAAATAAAGCATTTTTAACTAAATCAAGGGCCATAACTCCGTTGTTACTAGTGCGATCTGGTTGGCTTTCGAACTTGTCCGAGCTTTCATTGATATTAACAATCTGGTAAAGGTTGATAAAAGATAGGATGAAAAATGAATGCCTATCGTCTTAACGAGACAAACGTTAACGACGGACGACGGCTAAAAATGAATAAAGGAGTTCTTGGGTGGTTCTGATCATTCATATATTTTACTCGCGTTTCGAACGTATTCAAGTGGTGTTGTTTTCAAGTGATTGGTCTTTATACTTTATTTGTTATAAGCTATAAATCTACTTATTTTGTGTATTATTTGCTTAATGTATAATTGATTTATGGGGCATTGTCAAGTAACAGTAGGCAATTAAGATATTGTATAGCCCTTTCGACGCCAAATGCCAAATGTCGTCTGCTAAATTTGAATTCAAAACTTCCAGTGCTATCTGATATTTAAAATGCTATGGAAAACATTCTTGTTGAGAGGCTAACAGTGTAAATGCTACTCAGCCTGCAAAGTATGTGCAGGCTGATCTGGTTTTACACTGGTCGCAATAATCGATGTTTTCGACTGTGGCAGTGAAAGCGTAAGGACGGTGCATTGTTCCCGAGTTACTGCTCATAAATATTAAAGTATTTGTTCATGAATTATTGCACTTAGGAAATATACCCCATATAAAATATCTCGAGTTATTTTATTTTGATCCATCATTTTTACAAATAATTCCAACCACATGCATTAAGCCCCCGTTGCATAACCGTTATGTTACTTATATAGCTAGCTGAGCAGAAACATATATTGGGAGGTCCGGAGGTTGTGGCTTATCCAATTCAATTATTCGCCACTCCGCATTTGACCTTCTTACTAATTCTAAAACGAAAACTCGCCGATTCGTCGAATCTTGCAGACCGAACTGAGTTAACCTGGTGGACAATGTAGCAGTACCCGTTATCGGCCTGTTGTTTAGTTTTACCTTTTTGTACTTACTTTCTACTTACCGTGACTTATTTTATCGCAGTTATCGGCTTGTTTTTTTGTTTTACTGTGTTGTACTTGCTGTCAACTTTGTTACCATCACTTATTTTATCGCGGTTATCGACCTGTTTGTTTTATCTTTTTGTACTTGCTATCAGCTTTGCTTCCATGACTTATTTTATCGCGGTTATCGGCCTAAATATTTTTGTTTTACCTTTTTGTACTTACTGTCTACTTTGTTACCATGACTTATTTTATCGCGGTTATCGACCTGTATTTAGTTCTGCTGCCCAAAGGCCAGTAGGGCTTATGACATGGTATTTTGCCCGTCGTCCGTCTGTCGTCCGTCCATCGTCCGTTAACTTTTTGATGTAAACACTCTAGCACCTTTATTTTTCATCCGAACTTTACCAAACTTTACTAGGTTATTAAAATCAATGAAAGCTCGGACGAGTTCGAAAACCAGCCAGATCGGATCAGTAACATCGGAGATATTGCCCTTGAATTAACGAAAATTGCTATATTTATACCCACGTTTTTGAAAAAATACATGGTATATTAAAATCGCCTCCGTTTGTCCGTCTGTCTGTCCATCCGTCCGTCTGTCCCTTACCGCATCTCCTCCTAAACCTCTGAACGAAATTCAACCAAACTTAGGGTATGACATCACCATATGATGACGGCGTGCAGGAGCACTATTATTTTTGGCTCCGATCCCAGGGGCCCTCAGGGGAGTTCAAACGGTCAAATAAACTAAAAATTCTTACACTGTCATTTTTTCATATTTTTGCACATAACTTGGTATATGTAATCGTCTATAAAAGATAAATAACATATCAAGCGATATTTATATTTCGCATACTCGAACGTCTGCCCTGGGGCCCAGGGTGGGTGGGGCGGGCGGGATTTGGGGTCATTTTCTTTTCATTTTTTTTTTTGTAATTATGTCTCAATTGAAACATTTTGATGATGGCTCTGCACCCAGGGTCCCTCAGGAGGTAGGTGGGTGGGGGGTCAAAAGGTCAAATACACGAAAAATGACAACTACATGTTATTACATTTTAGTGCAGTTACATGTAGTTGTCATTTTTCCATATTCTTGCACATAACTTGGTGTATGTAAACGTCTATAAAAGATAAGCAACATATTAAATCATTTTATTATTATACCCACGTCTTTGAAAAAAAATACACAGGGTATATTAAAATCGCCCCCGTTCGTCCGTCCGTCCGTCTGTCCGTTACCGCATCTCCTCCTAAACCGCTGAACGGAATTCAACCAAACTTAGGGTATGACATCAGCATATGGTGGATGGGGTGTGTGGTGGGTGGAGGGTAACAGGGGGTCAATTTAGTTAAAAATTATTTCTCAAATGAACAGTTTGATGTATGTGGGTGGGTGGGGTAGGGTGGGGGTGGGATGGGTGGAAGTGACCTGTGTGAATAAAACGTGGGTATTTTACTACGGCCGCGCCGTCTAATTCGTTCTAGTTTGTCTTGTCAACACTCTATAGCCTCCATTTTTCATCTGATCTTTACCAAACTTTACCAGATTATTAATGTCAATGAAAGCATGGACGAGTTTGAAAGCCAACGTGATCGTACTTTTAACACCGGAGTTATTGCCCTTGCATTATTGAAAAATATGTTAACTTTTTGATATCAACACTCTAGCACCTTCATTTTTTACCCGATTTTTACCAAACTTTACCAGATTATTAATATTAATAAAAGCTTGGACGAGTTTGAAAACCAGCCGAATCGGACCAGTCACAACGGAGTCATTACCCTTAAATTAACGAAAATTGCTATATTTTGTCTTGTCAACACTCTAGCGTCTCCATTTTTTTCAAACTTTACCAGATTATTAATATCAGTAGCTCGAAAACCGGCTAGATCGGACCAGTAACACCGGAGTTATTGTCCTTGAATTAACGAAATTTGCTATATTTGGTCTTGTCAACACTCTGGTGCCTCCCTTTTTCATTCGATCTTTACCAAACTTTACCAGATTGTTAACATCTATAAAAGCTCGGACAAGTTAAAAAAACAGTTAGATCGGATCGGTAACACCTGAGTTATTGCCCTTGATTAACGAAAATTGCTATGGTTTGTCTTGTCAACACTGTAGCCCCTTCATTTTGCAGCCTACCTTTACCAAACTTTGCCAGATTATTGATATTGATGAAAGCTCTGTCAAATTCGAAAAACAGCCAGATCAAACCAGTAACACCGAAGTTATGGCCCTTGAATTATTGCAAAATGTGGTAACACTCTAGCACCTTCATTTTTCATCCTATTTTTACCAAATTATACCATATTGTTATGATAACTCCTTCATTTTGCCGTATTTTAGCAAAACTTTGCAAGGATGATCAGTACTAAGCCTTTCACCGTGTCCCGGTTGAATGATTTTTGGTGTAGTTATGGCCTTTAAAGGTTTTAATACACATAATTTGTATGGACTACTTCTGCTGAACCCCTGACTGGATTTCAGCGAAACTTGGCAATGATGATCAATATCAAGCCTAGTTTTGCATATAATCATCATGTTCCGGTTGAATGTTTTTGGCAGAGTTATGGCCCTTTAAATGTTTTACTACACAAACATTGTCACGACTAGTTCTCCTGAACCCCTTGCCGGATTTTAGAGAAACGTTGCAGGGATGATCAGTACCAAGCCTAGTTGTGCATATCCTCATCGTGTTCCGGTTGAAATATTTTTGGCGGAGTTATGGCCCTTTAAAGGTTTTAATATGGACTAGTTCTGATGAACCCCTGGCCAGATTTCAACGAAACTTGGCAATAATGATCAGTATTAAGCCTTGCTGTGCATATCATCACCATGTTCCGGTTGAATGATTTTTGGCGAGCTATGACCCTTTTAAAGGTTTTACTACACAAACACTGTCCGGACTAGTTCTCCTGAACGCCTGGCCGGATTTCAGAGAAACGTTGCAGGTATGATCAGTACCTAGCCTGGTTGTGCATATCATCACCGTGTGAAAAAATGTTGACGGAGTTATGGCCCTTTACAGGTGTTAATACACAAACTTTGTCCTGACTAGTTCTGCTGAACCCCTGGCCAAATTTCAACGAAACTTGGCAAGGATGGATCAGTACCAAGCCTAGTTGCGCAAGTCCTTGCCATGTTCATGTTTAATGATTTTTGACAAGGTTATGGCTCCTTATACACAAACTTTATCAGGACCTGGTTAGATTTCAGTGAAACTTGGCAGGAATGATCAGTATGGGGGCATGCGCTGTCCAACTGTACAAGTCAGCAACATGACTGGCGGCAGCATGACTTTTGATAAATATATTTGATCAATTTTCCATTTTTGGCAAATCACCTATAATTTCAGTACTGCCCGATTCATGGAAAACCCAAGACATTTGATCACAAAAATCAAATCAAATGACATTGTTTTTTGTAAAGTCCAATGATATGTGATCCTTTTCTGTCGTTGTAGTGTTCCGGTTTGAATGATATTTGGTGGAGCCGTGCGTTTTAATAATATAAATATTAAAATTTTAAGAATTACATTTTAAAACTTAAAAAAAGTACGTACATGTTGTCAAGAAAGTGAACATTGTACACGTGCATATATTGTGATTGACGTAGGTAATACATTGGTAATCAAGTTGTCAAACTGCATATATAGCAAATCATTTAAACAGCACAATAAATACTGCTGTAATAAATATTGATAAAGGTGATCCTTTGGGAGCAACAAACACAATTAAGAGAATAAAGCAGCAGACTCGGTTTTATTGAGTCTGTTCATGAGAAGTAATGAAAGAAGCAACACCTCTCACACACCCCTAGCACCAGCTTAAGCGGTATTCTACTTCAAAGCCACCTATATTTGGACCAGCACAATAACACTACTGATTCGTAGCACGGGGAGACTTTTTACAGCCGCCACTCTGCACTAAACGAACGCTAGTGTGAATGTTAATACATATTGATAAAGGTGATCCTTTGGAAGCAACAAACACAATTAAGAGAATAAAGCAGCAGACTCGGTTTTATTGAGTCTGTTCATGAGAAGTAATGAAAGAAGTAACACCTCTCACGCCCACTAGCACCGGCTTAAGCGGTATTCTACTTCAAAGCCACCTATATTGGGCTCGTTGGTCCCAAAGGACCAGTAAAATAACACTACTGATTCGTAGCACAGGAAGACCTTTTACAGCCGCCACACTGCACTAAACGAACGATAGTGTTAATGTTAATAAATGAATGTAAGATGATCGTACAATTAAAAGTTATGGTTTATTGATTAAATATGCAAGTGAATGTCGAAGTAATTTAGGTTGAGAAATAGAGATTATTTAACTGCTGGGATCGATTATAGGGAAATCCTTCACGAGATGGTAGAAGTGTTTTTCTTTTCACGAAGAGCGTATGAGAGTAAGTGAAAACAAAACACGCCTACCATAGGGTGAAGGATTTCCATATAATCGAACACATCAGTTAAATAATCTATTTATTACATTGTAAATCAGTTTAAGCAAGATTTTAACTGGAACTATTTGCTTTATCGAACGTTTTCGGCGGATGACGTCGACGTCAGCAACATTTTTTGACGTCATTACTCAGCGTCATAGTTAGTTATTTTTGTGTTCGGAGTTACTTATTAATATTAAGCGATTATGAATATTCTTTCACTATTAAAAACGTAATTCCTTTTGGTGGTTACAAAGTTCCAACTTTTTACATCGGATGCAATAATTATTTGGAAACACAACATTATTTCCCAAACTTTAGTGCAGGAGGATCCACAGGGGGACGGCACGGTGTTCGGATGGTGTCCAAATGGTTTAGTATAGAGTCCTAAAACCCCAAATATCGAAAACCCAGATTACTAAGTATACATAGTGATGGTGTCCAAATGGTTTGGTATAGAGTCCTAAAACCCCAAATATGTATACTTAGTAATCTGGGTTTTCGATATTGGGGGTTTAAGGACTCTATACCAAATACAGAGTCCTAAAACCCCAAATATCGAAAACCCAGATTACTAAGTATACATATTGTATATGGATGCGAGTGGTATAGAGAGTAGGGGTTTCGGCGCAGTTTCTCCTCCCGAAAAGATTCTCCACCCGAGAAGAAACTAACAATAGCTCACCTGAGGCTAGAAGCCAGGTATGTCTTTATTTAAATAAAGTCACGCCCGAGTCAGAAGCCTCGGACACATACTATTAGCTACTCGATCAGTCCTTCGAAAAGAACTCCGCTGATATCCCTACTCTCTGTGCTACTAATCAATCCGGTTGTCATTTTAATAACATAACATTTGCAATTCATTAAGCAAAGTCAGACGGAACCGGGCAGTAGTCTTCATCATCGCTCTGCATATCATTTTTACCATCGAGTATTTTACTTGTATGCTAATGTATCTTGTCCATTATCTAG
Source organism: Cyrtodaria siliqua (assembly GCA_037043455.1). Lineage (NCBI taxonomy): Eukaryota > Metazoa > Mollusca > Bivalvia > Adapedonta > Hiatellidae > Cyrtodaria > Cyrtodaria siliqua. The sequence goes on along the minus strand of JAWPHD010015273.1, from coordinate 34,645 downwards.
TATGTACCGTGTATCATCATAAGCTGATAAACTTTTTTTATTTATTGCATAGCTGCTTATGTTATGCTTTTGTGATCTAATGACTTTCATCTCGTGGAGAGCTTCTGTTGCCGTAAACAAAATCTTTTTGTAATCATCATGTGCTGTCTGTTTTTTTAACAACACACTTTTTAACACCCTTACATTTCTTTGTACTAACCTCATTATCTAGCACATACGAATATAGTTTACTTAGCAACCCAACAAATTCAACAATGGGTATTCCGCAAGTATCATCTTTCATCTTGCCAATAACTTTTTTATTAATTTTATCATTAAAATGAAATTTACTTTTCGGATTTAATCGCAATTATCAAAAAGTTATCACAACGAATCGGTATCAGTAAATAATAATTTAGCTTTTCTATCATATTTGTTTTTGATATAGTTGTAATGGAAATAATAATCAAATAGTTTGACAAGTCTAAAATACACAAACCAACATAAATAGGGCGATTTAAAACTAATCGTTCTTTTATTCTGTTTATGGCAAAAAAAAATTCATTAAACATTTTACAAGAAATAAATGAAGGTCTTGCCGTATATTTTAAAAGACCTCCTCGTCGTGAGTCAATTTAACATTAATTCTTTTTCTCAAATTTTCCATAGTTTTACCAAAAACTGAATTGTTCATCAGTTTTAAGAAATCCTTTTCAAAAGCATTTTTACCCGCTGTTCTCTTGGCAGTATTAAAATCTATGTATGTCTTTAACCACTCTGATTCGTCAAACTGTAGTATTCGATATATTTTTGTCACCTTTAATCCAAGCGTTTTATACAATTCTAAGTTTTTAAAATGCACGTCATACTTTTCTTTATTTTTTAGTGTTGTAACTAGTTTATTATTATTGCAATGTCCTAAATTAAACTTTTGTTTTAAATTTGTACAATACTCTGACAACCACTCATCTTTTATATTTAGACTTTCCGGGGCAAGAGGGTAATCATTATGTGAGTCATGCAGTTTCTCAGGATACTCGATATCGCACTCAACAATGTAATTTGATTTTCCTTTCTCAAACTTATCAACACACTTGATGTTGCAAGTAGGTAACGGTTGACACATAGCCCACCCGTACAAGTTATTAGCATCGAGATAAATTATGTACTTGCTTTCTTTTTCCTTGTCATAGTTTTTCATATATTTATTGTTAGCCTGTGAATATCTGTTTGCGATATAACTCGTACCGCCTCTTAATCCTTTTTCCAAAAACAAATATTGATCATTATCAGTTATTAAATCAAGTTGGATACCAGTCGTCTTAAGGCATGCATCCCAGGCTAAACCAGGACTACTGAAGTAATGGCAAGGATCTAATTTGTAATACTCAATGCACAATTTTCTAAAGTTTTCAAAAACATCTGTCAGCAACAGCACATCAGTCTTGAGATATAGATCATGATATTCTCCCATATTTTTAATCTTAAATGTTTTCCATATGTTTTTAGCATGATCGTAATCTGCATCTGAAATGTGCTCATCATTTAATTGTGAATAAAAGCTATTTTTGCCAGGTAACTTAGTATCCTTGAAGCGTTCAAAACTGTTCATATAATCATAAGGATAAACGCCTTTTCTTTTTAGCAAGTCTTAACTTTTTACCGCTATATTCTTAAGATATGTATTGAAACGACGGAACGTTTTTTACTAGATTATCTAATGATTGGGACATAAACTGAAAACTGTCAATAAATACTAAACTTTTTCCTAACATGAAAGCCATATACTTTTCCATGTTATTCGGTATAACATGTATGTTTTGTTTAAACTTTCCGATCTGTTGCATTATGAAGTGAGAGTCATATCCTCTCAAGTTATGAAACACAACAGGTATTGTTCTAGTCAACCTGAAATTAATATTACATATGTCATGAGCGGCGCTTCCTCTATACTTTCCAGTTATATGACAATGGTCTCTAACTTTTTTAACGGAGTATTCATATGCTACTGTACGACCCGGATCATCTTTTTTAAGAGTTATTGAAAAACCATTACCACAAATATGACATGATTTAGATTTTTGGAATCTAGCTTCTTCTTCCTGTGACATAACTAGCCCTTTTTTAAAGTTTGCATTCATAGATTTCTTGCACCACTTTTCTTCTTATATCATATTTTCTAAAAATGTGTAAACAGCATTCGGACCTCTATACGTTACAACTGGTTTTGTATACTGATCATCATAGCAACAAACAACCTTATACCCATAACTGCAATCAGTATGCTTTTGATATGCTTCTGTATGTGATTTTTTAGGATTGTTTGATACTGAAAAATCAGCATATATAACAAACGGAACCATAAGCTGCCTGTCGTAGTTTTTAAACTTAACTTTTTCCTCTTTACTTGGCATTTTTATTTCTTGTTTTCCGTTAAGTGAAAGACAATCAGGCTTATGAGCTTTTAACACCCTTTAGAATTTAAAGCATTGCAGGCATGTTTAACAAAACCATTTTTCCCTTTGTATTGTGTTTGACTAAACATCAGTCTATTAAAATCTTTTATCCACACGTAATGATATTTTTCTTTTTCAGTGATCAAAAGCATATCACACGATTCTTTTGCTTTATTTTTTGATATGTACAAAGGGTATACTTGATTATCTTCATATCCAAATATGCTAAAACAAATGTTGTTTTGTTTTTCTATTTTTGGGATTTGTTTGATAGTAACAGGAAATGTAATTCCTTTGTAATCAAGATCACCAATATGATTTTTATACTTTGTTATTCTTTGAAGATCTTTTTTAGCAGGAAATTTATAAGCCAAATGGCACCATCTAAAGCACTCGTTATCTTCATTTTGTATATTTATCAATCCTTTTTTGTTTTGCAGTTCTTTTGGTAAATCCAAGTAGGAGCTGCCTCGCAAAGGCGTATACTTTTTTCGATTTATATAGTGTGCGTCTAGTGTTTCAATTATCTAACCACTTCCTTCAGAAAGCCAATTACCAATTATATTTAAAATTTCTTCCCGTGCTTTGTTTAATGCTTCTGGTATTTGATTTTTGTTTAATATTATTACAGCTTTTGAGGCAAAATAAGCTGTTTTGTATACATTAGTAAAGCCTCCTTTTTCATGTAGTATTGTTTTTTTAAATGTAAGTTTTAGATCAATGCTTAATTTAAATCGACCTGTTTTTTTTTTAGTTCTGCTTTAAGAAACTTTACAGCAGGATGGTGTGCTTTTTGCAGCTGAACAACCGGATAAATACTGTTATAAATATCTACTTTAAAAACCTTGCTATACTGTTTTGGGGATGTTTCAATTTCTCGGATACTCATTATATAATATTACATGAGATTATTTCTTTAAGCCCCTATTAATTAATTAATTAATTAATTATTTTGAAGTAAAATATTTATTCTCTGGTTAGATTGTATTATTTTTTATTTATCCATATATAATAATATTAATTCCTTTGTCTAACAAAATGCTGTAGTAAGGAATAAAAGCAGCCTCAGTTACAAAACCATGAGTTGCCTCTGAAATTTGTTTTTTACAAAAAGCATGCAGTTTGTTTATATCTGCTTTTTTTATTTTCCATGGTATTTTTAGTTGTTGTGTCATTGTTATAATTCTTTTAGTCAGATCTTGAAAGTTTGTAAAAACTATCAACTCTTTGTCAAGTTTACTCATATCTTCAAAATCAACCGTTTGGGCATATGCTATTTGATCTTTCTTAAAGTTTTTGATTTCCTTTTCTACTTGTTCCATTATAATATTACGTAAGATAATATTTTTAAGCCTTATTTAAATATATAATTCTATAGTGTAATATAATGAATTGCAAATATTGTAAAAGAGTTTTAGATATTATTGATCCTCCTGGGGTGTGCACAGATTGCATCGTATTTTACACAACAAATAAAAAGAAGCTTTGTAAATATTGTTCCAGGGCCAAACTGTGTTACAAGTGTACATACGCATGTGTGCATTGTAATGATACTTGTGAAGTTTTCGATAACAAGCGTCTTTGCCTTAATTGTGGGACTCACAATGGTTATAATCTCATCACAGGTTACAACTACAACCGAAAGAAAACTATTTACCACAGAAAGTATCATTTAGATAAATACTTGGTAGCATTTGATTTGTCTTCTAAAAATAGACAAAGATTTGAAGATTTGTTTTACAAAATTGTAAAGATTTTGGATCAAATAGAACGCCGAAAAAGATCAATCAAATTTGAATACATTTTTCAGAAAATATTTAAAATATTAAAAATAGAAAAAGAAACAAAACCGATTAAAACAAAATCAACCAGAGAAAAGTACGATAGGATATGGAAACAAGTCAGACAAGAATTACGACTGAATGCCATGACCGTTTAACTTGAACAGATGCTTCTACGGGACATCTCTACTAGCTTAATTTCCATTAAGCTTAAACCTTTTCATATACATTTCCAGAGGTTCTGTAAAGTTATCATTCTTTTGAATCTCTAATATTTTATTGAAGGTAATCCTAATTACCTCTTCATCATTTTCTAGTCCTGTTGTTGTTTGGACATATGATAGAAGTTGTTTAAAACTCCTATGATGTGTTTTTAACAAAGTCTTTTTTTCTGCTATTCTTGTTTTACTCACTAAAACAGCAACTACTGGAGGAACTGCACCAACTGCGGCTACAAAAACAGGAATTGTTGGAACCAGTGCCAATACAGCAGTACAACCAATTATTCCACTAACAATTTGTAAAGTTGTGTTTATAATACCGCACAATTTATAACTACGTCTGTATGCAGCCACAAGTCGCGTCAAGTGACCGATTAATTCTTCTTTGGTTTTCATGTATAATTACAGTTAGACAATAATGTAATTAAAATATTTAGAAAATAGTTGCTCATGTTGGGTGACATTTCGCCTATTTTTAATAATTCATCGATTATGCTAATACCTTTATTTATTAGCCGTGGGCTATTATTTCCTGATTCGATACTTCCACATACCAACTCTAGATCATCCATCAAATCTTTGGGACTATTGTAATATTCAACATCAACACAACCTCCTAAAATCTTTTTGAACTTTGAAGAACACTTGTGAATTGGTAAATCAGATAATTATGTTAGTTTCTTAAAAGCATTTTGAGACAGCTTTAAATAAGTATTTTTATTATAGTAACGCTTTGTTATCAAGTCTACAAAATCATCGTCTACTTTTAGATCTAGCACAACTGCTTTTCCTGCCTGGCAATAAGTTTATGATGACCAACAAGCTTGGGTAAATCAATTTGTAACATTCCATAGTAACCATCTTTGTCAACTTTGTAGGAATTTTTATTTTGTTGCATCCCTTTGCCAGTCTTTTATATAGTTTCACTAGCTGTTCGATTTCGCTCAGGCAACTTTTCCATATAAAAATTCAGAGCATTTGCCTCATCTGCTTTTTTATTAGATTCTTCTACAAGCAAAGCCCTATTTTGTTTGACGCGATCGAGGTCACCGAGTAATTTTGAATATTTAAGTTTAGTCACATTGGTTTTCGCATTTTCGAACTTCTCCTTGAGGTTTTTTCATCGAGGTTCTCTGCTCTTATCCTTATACCTCTTATCTCTGAAGGAATTTATCATATATCTCTTCAGCCCTTTTAACATATTCAGCATAATCAGCACTTCCATCAGTAATACATGATATTTTAGTTGGGAGTGGCAAGCGATACTTATCAAGTACGCCTTTATTCATACCAGCATCCAAGTCAATAGCATACACCGGTTTGGGTTCCTTAGGCCTCGCAGCAGGTTCTTCTTCCCATTCTTCTTCTTCTATTTCTTCGCCCCCGGGATCAATTGATTTTTTCATATAATTCTTCCGTGGGTTTTGGCCTAAGCTCTCTTTCCGGAGTTTTTCTTAATTTTGGTCTAGATTGTACTGACTGCTTTAGTTCCTCCATGAAATTTACCACCGGTGCTTGGTCTTTAGGATCAACAGTTTTCCCGACAACTGGTTTTTTAACATGTGGTGGTGGTGGTAGTAGTGGTGGTGGAGGCGGCGGTGGCGGTGCTATAGCTCCACGATCAGGCGGGGCAAGTAATTGCGGACGTATTGCCTCAGGAAGAAGAGCCAACTGTTGACGTATTTCTGGAAGGGTAATCAAATGTTCAGCTAGCCGTCTTGTTTGCTCTGTTATTTCGATAGTTACAGGTTTAAATACTTCTGTGTATAAATCACGACTAGCTCCTTTTTCGAGTCTTTTTCGGATAACTTTATTCTCGAATTATTTAACAAGCTCACTCGCTTTTCGCTTTTTATCTGCTAATTCTTTCCATGTATAATATAAGGTTAGATTAAATTAAGATAAATCAAAATAAGTTAAAATAAGTTAAGACAAGTATTATCTAAGTATTATTATAATGCAAATTCCAAACTATGATATGAAAACAGAAAACGGTAATTTTAAACAAATATGGAAATTTATGCCAGACTGTCGTTTTAGAATGTTAATTTGTGGTAATTCAGGTTCTGGCAAGACAAACACACTAGTTCACATGTCGCTAAAACCTTTAGTATACTATGACAAGATTTACTTGTTTGCTAAAAACTTGGAACAGTCAAAGTATCAGGTCTTATCACAAAAACTTGAAGAGATAGCAAAAAAGAATAAAATCCCAGTGGAAGACATACTAGAATGTTCAAATGATCAAGTTATCCCTGTGGATACTTTAGATTCTGATAATCAGAAGATAGTCGATTTTGATGATTATGTTTGTGAACGCAATCAAAACGATATTATTAATTATTTCATCCAGGGAAGGCACACAAACTGTTGCGTGATTTATTTATCTCAATCGTATTACAAAACTCTCAAAGACATTCGGTTGAACTGTTCTCATTACATCTTCTTTGCAACTCCAGTTAATCGTGAGCTTGGTATGTTTTCCAAAGAACAAGATGTCAGTAAAGATCAGTATAAAAAAACGACTGACAAACAGTACGACTTTCTGTATCTGGATCGCCCGAAGAAGTTAGTAAAGCGTAACTTCAACGGCGAAATTTAATCTAATCATATTATATATAATGGGACTTTTTAATGATCTTGGTGGGAAAGTTACTACTGGTAGTGTCAATATAACAAATGTTGGTATTGTGCTGTCCGAGTATGTAAAACAAAAACATTTGGTTAATTATCTTCACAAGGGCAAAAACCAGGAAAATGTTTTGAGAAGTGATCTTGACATGAATAAAAATAAAATTATCAATGTTGGCAATCCAAAAAAGGCAGATGATGCAGCAACAAAGCAATTTACACAAAGATGAATAACAAAGATCATACGTGATTATAATATTGATAAAATTCCAGACATGATGAAAGATTTGACAACAGGTGTTGATGATAAACTAAGTCTGATACAAACAAAGTTACAAGCAAACCGTGAACAAATTATTGAAATTCAAAACGGATTGAAAGATGAAATAAAACTTTTGAGTGAAGCTTTAAAAGAGTTAGAAAAGAAAGATGTATTGGAAGAGAGTGAAAACTACAAGAAATTAAGTGAACAAATAAGATCTGGTGTTCAAAATATTAATAGACGGATTGGAGAAATCAATAAACAAATGGTTGATAACAATGAACTAGAAAACTGCTATTGCCGATGCTTCAAAACAAATGAGAACTGCTTTTACTACTGAAATAACTCAAATTAAAATATTAAATGAGCAGATAAACACTAACGTTGCTGATATCAGTAAAAAGTTTGACGACATCAAAAAGAAAATGGCTGACGGTAAATCGCTGGAGACTGCTTTGAGCAAACTGGTTGACACTGATAAACTTAACACTGCTATTGATGATGCTTCAAAGCAATTGAAAGCTGCCCAGGACGAAAGAAGCAAAGCTTTTGATGGCGAAATAGCTGTATTAAAACAGTTTAATCAAAAGTCTGATAGTCGGCACACGGCAATTCTTGGTATAATTGATGGGTTGAAAGCAAAAGTAGAAGATTTAAGCCGGATTCTGCTTGTTGAATATATGATAGATGGAATAAGTATTATTCAAGATTATGTTAATGATGATGCTTTTGTGTCGCATCCAACACGAAAACCTCTTGAAAGAACCGAGCGTGATAGTTTTCTTCATGCGTTTACGTTTGCAGCCAATCCACTTGTAAAAGGTGAAGAATATTTTAAAAAACGTTATCCAAATAAATTAGAAATTCTTAAAGAAGGCCGTTATGTATTTAAAATAGATTTTACTTATACAGGAGCAGATGTAACACGATTCTTTATTTTTGTATCACCGGGTGATGCCGAAAAGCGTCTTTACCCGATAATAAAAAATGGCAAACGAATAGTAAAAGAAACATTTGAATTATATCTCAAACCGCCATCTAGTATTTTTTTCAGATCATACATAGACCGCACTACACAAGTTTCCATTTTTAAAAATCAAGTTATAAACTATTTTATTTATATGATTAATTTTATCTACTAATATGTATAATGGAATAAAAAATTGTATTATCATCAGAAAAAGCGTCACTTATTAATAGCTCAAATATACCGAGTAATTTTACAACTGTATTTGACAGACCATTAATATTAGGCAGAAACAAACAATATGGCATTGGACTCGATAAGATTAATTCCATGACTTACTCGTGTATAATATTAGTGAAGATATTAATAACAAAGTGATAAGGTATCACAATGGAACAGATTGGAAAAGTATTATTTTTAAAAATGGAAATTACAGTTATGCTGATATTGATAGTTACTTAAAAGAAGCATTGACTGTAAACAATGATTTAACTGATGACACGCCTGTCCCGATAAAAACTGAGTTTGATTTATCAAGTTTCAAATGTTTAGTTACCATTAATAATAACTTTGTGCTTGATTTGAGAGAATCAAACTTTCACACCTTGATCGGGTTTGACAAAGATGCAGTTATTAGAGAATCTAAATTTGGAACTGTAATACCAAACATAACAAATTCTATCGATACATTGTATATCCACTGTGACTTGATAAGTAATTCTGTTGTTGATGGATCATATGGAGATGTCATTTATGAAATAAGTACAGCTGATCTTACGAGAGCATATCCTTTCAAAGATGAACCGATAAGATTCGGGTTCTGCGAAGTAAACAAAACGATCATTAACAGTATTAATATTTACATTACCGATTTCTCTGGTAAGATTATTAATCTTAATGGTGTCCACACATCATTTCGATTTGTTTTAAAGGAATTAATGTAACATAAGTTATATGGCATGTTTAAAAATAGTTTATGACACTAGTACGGGAACATATACTCCAGTTGATCGATTAACTGGAGCTGGTATATTGGACATTTTTTCAAAAGTTGGATCAAATATATTTAGTGAGTCTGTGAAAACAGCAGGCAAGAAAGCATTAGAAACTGCTTGAAAACAAATCTTAGAAAGCGGTTCTAAAAAACTTGGAGATGAAGTAGGAAAAATGGCTGCTGATAAATTAGTTTCAGTTATTAAACCTAAATCAAAAGGTGAGATAATTTTAAAAGAACTTACAAAGACTGCCGCAAAAGATGTTATGGCTGAAACTGAAGAAGACGTAAATACAAAAATTAATAGATCACTTTCCGGAAGGGAATTCATGCGAGAATTAATCGATTAATTAATTAATAAAAAATAATCTAATTACTAGTATATATAGATGTTTCGAAGTAATCAATATAATACTAGATATGAACATGTACCTATTCAGTTAGATACCCCCATAACATGACCAGGAAATAATACCAGACAAATGAAAAGTGGTTATCAGTTTACACTAAATGATAGAAGTTCTTACTTTGATTGGTATAATGCATATTTTGAAATCAGTTTTCAAGTAAACAAACTTGCTGATGGAGCCAATTTCGCAGTCGGCGATGAAATTGCTCTGATTAACGATGCAGCTTCACTGATTGATCAAATGCAAGTAAAGCAAAATGGAAAAATAGTTTACGATGGAAATAATCTTCACAGATTTGTTAATGTCAAAAGCTTGCTTGAAATTTCTGACGATTATGTAAAAGACAACTGGAACAAACGAATACTTTTATTTAGATACCATGGCTGTGGCAGAATCTCGAGATGATCAAGTTGGTTATAATTCAGGATTTGCGATTCGTCATGCTTTAATAATAACTAATCAAATAGTTGACTCTATAATCCCATTAAACAAATATTCCTTCTTTGATGGTTTGGAAACAAACATGCTTCCTCCTAGTCAGATTCAAATCAGCCTGCAACTGACAGATGATAATGTGCTAATTTTCAAAGCTGGTGGTGATGATGGCCGAGTAGTTATTAATAAATTAGTTTTGTGGATACCCAGAATGATATTTAACTCAGATGGTTTAAGTTATGTAATGACAAATCATATGACATCAACAAGATGGACTTATCTTCGTGAAATGATACAAGAAAGCGGAAGTTCTCAACCAACTGAATCTGTATTTAGAATAACGACTGGTGTTAAAAATCCCAAACATGTGTTTGTGTATTTGCAAAGGTCAGAAAGAGTTCTTCTCAAACTAAAGCTTATCCTCCAGCCCGACGGCTGTAGTTTAATCTAACTTATAATATATATGACTTACGTAAATTATTCATTACATTTAACAGATGGGCAAAAACAGAGTTTAGCGAGGGCTTATGAGGATAACTCAGGTTAAAAAATAACCAACTAACTGGGAATTTCCCCTTGTCGCTGACAGCTACTCAGATTAACAATATTAACAAAGCTAAATCTGGTGGACGGGGATTAGATATAAGTATATCAAAATCACAAATGAGGTCTCAGTCCAAGAATGGAGGCGTTTTAGGTGCATTAGCTGGTTTGCTGACTAAAACAATTTTACCAACAGTCGCTAAATTTGCTCCAAAGATATCAGAGCCTTTAATAACAGGGGCACTTAGTGGTCTGGCAAGTACTGGAATTGGTAAAATATTTGGAAATTGAATGGTAACTGTTCCTGCTGATAAAAAACAAACTTGCCAAATAAAATAAAATAAATTAACACTTGCACAAAAAAAACAAAATAGCAAAGTCAAAAGGTTGCTGCACTATTAAACTAACAAAAAAACAACTGCAAGACGTACTGGCAAGTGCTTCTAGTAATAAAATAGTAACCTGTTTAACTAACAAAAAAACAACAGCAGGACGGGGGATTTCTTGGGCTTCTTGCATCATTAGGAATCCCGTTGATCGGATCTCTTATTAGTGGCTTAACTGGAAAAGGCTTGCAAGAAGATAGAAGAGGACAGGGACTAAGAGTTGATCGTGGAAATGGTTTGCAAGTAGACTCACAAATCAGACCATATAGAAGTATCCCATTTATAAAAAAAATAATTTAAAAATGAACTGATATCTAACTTAGATATAATAAAATGGGTTAAGCAGGTAGGTATACAGAACTTCAGAGGGGTGTACAGCAAAAACAAATTACCAGCAAAACAAAATAAACAAGAATGCGATATTATTAATCTTGATGATCATATTGGACCTGGTACACACTGGACTTGTTACTATGATAATTATTACTTCGATCCGTTTGGTCTTAGCCCACCAAAAGAAGTTTTAGCGTACATACCTAATATAAAATACAACACTATTCAATATCAAGATAAAACAAGTGTTCTATGTGGATATTTCTGCCTATTCTTCATTAAAAAGTTACAAGAAGGAAACAGTGTGTACAATATTCTTTATAAAATGCTAAAACCTTACAAGCCGATAGAAAATGAAAACATTATAAAATCATATTTTGTAAACAAAGTTTAATCTAATCATATTATATATGAGTTATTGCATAAAATAAAAAAGGCTAATGAAAATGTTGATCCTAAGTATGTTTTAGCAAAAAATGGTATAAAAATGTTAAGAGCAACATGTGCATCTTGTGGTATTACTAAAACAAAGTTTGTTAAAAACACAGAAGGTGGTAATATTGATATTCACAAAGCTATGCTTCCTCTGTTACCTAATGATATATAGTGTCCTATAGAAACCACAGCGTCCGAACGCAATGGCATCGTAGGTCCGCAATGTACTGCAAACAAGGACTTGAAACTACAATGAAAGAGATAAAAAGCAACAGAAAGGGTGGTGAAGACGGGGTTACCGACTTGGAACGGTCAGTAGGCAATAAGGCCTACTGGTTAGCTTGAATCGATTTTAAATGCGCACAATCCTCGCTATTATCCTGTCTTCAGGGCCCAAATAGACAAGACAGTGTAAACAAAACTACATCCCATCAAAAGGAAATCTATAACAATAAAGTCCACATCAAGAGAAACTAACTAAAGATACACATACAAAATAATAAACATCTCAGGATGTATCCAGAATCGTACTGAACAACCATAGTAGTTGCAGCTAAAGAGAAAACCAGTCTAGGGTACGACCAGAAAACCCGAGGGACAAAAGCTCATGCACCACCTCCCTTAGTTGGGGTTTCAGTATGTACAAGCATAGGTATTAATAAATCAATGTGTGATAAAAACATGCTTGCTGGTTTACAAAAAGTAAGTCTAAAACTATCGGAGGAAAGACTGCTAAAAATTTGATAGTAAAACCAGTTATTAGTACAAATATAAACTTGGTCTTGGAAACTCAAAAAACTAGAAAAGGCGTTCAAATGGACTGACAAGTTAGCAGATGAACTTCATAAACCTATACGAAGAAAGTTCACTCAACGCCGTGTGATTGTTAATGAAACTGATGAAATATGGTCTGCTGATTTGGCTGATATGCAATCGTTTTCAAAGTATAATAAAGGTACTAAATATTTGCTTACTGTTATTCATGTATTGAGTAAATTTGCTTGGGTTGTGCCAGTTCCAAATAAAACGGGTTTAGAAATTACTAAGGCATTTCAACAGATAATAAGTACAGAAAGGCAGTGTAAATTGTTGTGGGTTGATCATGGTGTGGAGTTGTATAACAAGACGTTTAAGCAATCCCTTGTTGATAATAATATCGAAATGTATCACACTTTTAATTTCGGAAAAGCTGTAGTAATTGAACGATTTAACCGGACATTAAAAGAAAAGATGTGGACATATTTTACAGCTATTATACAAAGACGTATTTTGACATGCTTCAGGCGATAGTTGATAAGTATAATAATACAAAACATCGGAGTATTAAAATGACACCAACTGAAGCTAGTAATGAAAAGAATAAAGGAACGGTATATTTCAACTTGTATGGAAAGATGAAAAGTAATCAAATTAAGCCAAAGTTTAAAATAGGGGATAATGTTAGAATCAGCAAATATAAAAGAATGTTTGAAAAAGGGTATACTCCAAATTGGACTGAAGAAATATTTGTTGTTGACGAAATGCAATATACAAATCCTGTGACCTACAAAATAAAAGACTTAAACAATCAAAAGATTGATGGCAGCTTTTATCAAATGGAGGTAATAAAAGCTGATCAAGAAGTATTTAGAATTGAAAAGGTTATACGGCGTGATTATAAAAAGAAACAAGCATTGATTAAATAGAAGGGTAACAATGAGGATTTCAATAGTTGGGTCTCATTTAAGGATATTGAAAATATTAAATAAGGGCTTAAAAATAATTATATATAGTATTATTATATAATGAAACAAGACAGATTAGAAAAGGTTTGCAGAAAACTTAACAATTTAAAAGATAAATATAGAAGAGAATTGATGAGAGGTAGGCAACTCCAAGTAGAATATGAAGTAGTTCGTGATGATTTTATGGATACTAAAAACAGACGACTGCTGGTTGAAATGGATAATTATGAACGTGAGCTGGACGGAAACAGGGAAGAGCTTCTTGAAATGAAATACAAAATAGCAAAGTGTAGAAAAATAAAATACTCCATGGTAAAAAATGATACGCAGAGCGATGATGAAGACTAATGCCCGGTTCCGTCTGACTTTGCTTAATGAATTGCAAATGTTATGTTATTAAAATGACAACCGGATTTATTAGTAGCACAGAGAGTAGGGATATCAGCGGATTTTCTTTTGGAAGGACTGCTCGAGTAACTGATAGTATGTGTACGAGGCTTCTGACTCGGGCGTGACCTTATTTAAATAAAGACATGCCTGGCTTCTAGCCTCAGGTGAGCTTTTGTTAGTTTCTTGAGTGAATCTTCTCGGGAGGAGAAACTGCGCCGAAACCACTACTCTCTATACTACTGAGGCGCATGATGATTGGTGTGTCCTGAGTATATCTGGATTTATTCATGTTATTTCAATGTGAACTCTACAGTCTGAAATATAAATTGGTATGTCAGCCAAAACGTCCCCTGGTCAAAACATCCCCAAATTGGTTAAACGTCCCTGGACCTTTCTGTATTTTAAAATAGTCAAAACGTCCCCACAAAAATGTTCCCTATTAAACAATTACATTTGTTAAGTTTATTTTGTTTTAGCAAGTCATTGAGTACCTTCATTGTGGCTTTCTAGGCTATTGTTTTTTTGTATTATATTTACACGAGCATATTTGTGTTTTACTTATATTGCCAATTGATGCTGCCTTGGTGGTTAGAGATTAGATCATGGCGGGGATTTCTTTATTTACACGGTCCTGTTTTAATGGGATGACAGTAGGGTAAGTGTGAGGTTTGGTTGACCCTAGAACCGGTTTAAACCCCCAGTGGCCTACTTTGCTACTGACCGTTCCAAGGCGGTAGCCCTATTGTCAACCCTTTTGTGTTTGTGATGTCGTTTACTTTTATTATTACTTTTGCCTTCTTGTTTGTCTGTTTCCATGTTTGTTTCTGTGTTTTGTGGTTGACTGTCCTCCTTGAATGCTACTTTCCCTGTCCGATCTTTTTATATTTCTTTGTGTAATATTTTTTACGTTTTTAAGGTTATTAAATACTATTTTTGGTCAAATAATTCATGTATTTATTGATTTTGTATTATGTTTGGTCAACTATTTTTTTTAAAGGGGAACGTTCTGACTGTAATTATTATTGTGTTTATACATGTATGTGTTTGATTTTCGCCAGGTAGAATAAAATAGGCCCTAAGTGCAGTGATAGTGGTGGTTGTGGTGAGGGGGAGAGGTGGGGGTGGGAGCGTCAATTTCAGGATGCCTGTTTATGTCAAGGTGCCCTCACGGTATCCGTAATTAAATTAAACGATATCTTCGCGCTTGTGTGCGTCTTTGTGCTTCTTTTCGTATCCGTTGCGCGTCTTTGCGTAACTTTGAGGTATTAAGATTGACCTGCTTTATTTGGACAGGTTTACTTGTTGGCCCCCTGCTATATTTAGGGTTGAAAAAAAGGAATACCAGGCCCCAAGAATAACTTTTTTAGTATTTATCAGATATGATAATACTATATGTCATTGGAAAGCTTAGAATATGTACTTTCCAAAACACTGAAAATATTTAGTTTAGATGCGAAATAAGCGAGTTATTGAATGCAACACACATACCCATCAGAATCATAAAATTGCCATATTTTGATCGCTAAAAACACCTGACCCCCTCTCGGAATTATTTAATACAGCTTTGATCGGTAATAACTTTATATATTTATTTAGCTGAAGATAATTACTTTCTAAAACTGTAAGAATAATTTAAATCGTATAAAAATTGGCAAAGTTATAAGTCGCTGTACATATACATGTGAAATCTATTTTTTTTAGCCGCGATATTTTGGTTCGGACGACCTGGCCCCCTAAATATTTTTATGGAGTACTTTACCGATAATGTTTTTGTTTATATATTCTTAAAGCTTATGTTATGCTCTTTATTTAGAGTTAAAAATTACTAAATTCCGTCTATAAATGACAAAGTTATATTATTTTGAATATTGCTAATTATTTTACCGATGTCCGCTGACAGTTTTTCATGCTATCAAACGATTAGTACATGAATCAACTATCTATTACTGTACTTCTTTAAATATATGTACATTTGTGCTAATATTTGAATATCATTTTATTGCTTAAATAGTATTAGTATTTTTTATAGAAAAAAAAAAGTATTATATTATTAATATTATTTAAAAAAAAAAAACAAAAAAAAAAAACAAAAAAAAAAACATGTTAACATTCAAGAAACTGCTAATTGAAAGCAATGGTACTCACACAAATGTAGCTTCATGTAATCCAATTATACCCATAACGAAGTGTCTTGATCACAAGTGTCTACCTCTATTACATAAAGCACGTGTATAAAGCACGTGAATAACTCCCGAATTGCTCCGTTCTTGTTATAATCACAACAATTTGATCCACAAGTCCGTCAAAACATCACATTTCGAAACACACGCTTTACTACTAAACAAGTTCCCTCATTCATAAATTTGTATTCTACCAACATGAAAACAAATTCCGTGCAAACCGTGATAAGTCAACGTTAGCCTCTTCTCAGTGAACGTAATCTAATTTGCATATAAAAGGATGCATTTATTTATTCTTTAGCACAAAGAATTACTATACCATTCCATTACTGTATTTGTTTTTGTTCATATTTTTTTTTTGTTCTGTTTATAATTGTTTCATCCTCTGTTTCATTATTCCCCTCTTTGTTCACTCTACGCATACATGTACATAACTCTCCCTTGTTCTCCATGTTTCTGGGGTTTCTTCACCAACTATGACAGAAGGGAGATAACAAGATGGGAAAAGGAGGATTTCATTAAATGCCATAAGGATGACACAATTGTCGCCGCTAGAAGTATTTTTGAAAACCACTAAAGGAAGACAATATTAATAGTATAAGACGCGTACCGAATATATATCATGTTTACGAAATACTGGTATGTGTCTCTATGTAGACATGTAATTATTTATAATATCATTGTGACTGCCCCCCTACCCCTTGCCCCCACCCCCACTACCCCCTCCCGACGCTCGACTGTAATTACAAATTGAAATATATTGTTTATGTCGGTCATTAGTTACACTGTTTAATAATGTTGTTTGTATTGTATTGTATTGTATTGTATTGTATTGTATTGTATTGTATTGTATTGTATTGTATTGTATTGTATTGTATTGTATTGTATTGTATTGTATTGTATTGTATTGTATTGTATTGTATTGTATTGTATTGTATTGTACATGTTCCTCATGTTTGCACCATGTTGATGCCTGAGAGTAATAAAGTTTATGTTGTTTGTTGTTGTTATACTTTTATTATTTTATTATTTTACTATTTTGTAAATTAAAATTAAAACTGTGTGTTTAAAAATTCGCGTTGA
This sequence comes from Cyrtodaria siliqua, assembly GCA_037043455.1. Lineage (NCBI taxonomy): Eukaryota > Metazoa > Mollusca > Bivalvia > Adapedonta > Hiatellidae > Cyrtodaria > Cyrtodaria siliqua. The sequence goes on along the minus strand of JAWPHD010015273.1, from coordinate 17,435 downwards.
TTCTATAATTAATTTAAAGTTAAGGTATTCTGATATGTTTTTGTATAGTTTTGTATAGTTGTATAGTTAATTAACATGAGAACATGGTCTATACTGAGATCAAACAGAATATTAAATTAAGACGAGTTAAGACCTTTATTGTTTGTTTGTAGCAATTATCACTGATTATAGAGATCATAGTAAAACCGAAATAATAAAATGCAATAATTTACCAAATCGGTAATTTTAAACAATGTAAATAGTTCAAAGTGAAATTAAAAGGTAATTAAGTTTGTATCAGTTGTTATTTAATGATGGGTTAATCCGGAACTCAAACGTACTGTTTGAATCATTTCAAATGTTCAAAGTTTTAAGTAAGTGTTAAGTTTGTAGCAGTTTTCAAGCAATTCTTAAGGTAAGTTGTATATGCAACAAAACTCTAATTTGCTGAATTAAAAAATTCAAAGTTTAAACTATATTGTTTGTAGCATGTGTAATTGATTGTTTATAGCAAAGTATGCGACCATGAGATATAACATCTTCAAATTGGTGATGCAATTCATTTCAGTTTTGAAATTAATATATACCGTTGCAATCACTGTGTTTTTATGGATTAATCGTGATTAATATATTTGAAAGTGTACACTTATTACGAAATTAACAATGGCTCTTATAGTTGGACATAGCCAGACCAGGTATTTGCATCAATATCTTAATAATAAGGACAAAGCTGTATTAAATAATTCCGAGAGGGGGCCAGGTGTTTTTAGCGATCAAAATATGGCAATTTTATGATTCTGATGGGTATGTGTGTTACATTCAATAACTCGCTTATTTCGCATCTAAACTAAATATTTTCAGTGTCTTGGAAAGTACATATTCTAAGCTTTCCAATGACATATAATATTACCAAATCTGATAAATACTAAAAATACTAAAAATGTTATTCTGGGGGCCAGGTAGTCCTTTTTTTCAACCCTTAATATAGCAGGGGGCCAACAAGTAAACCTGTCCCTTTATTTTGCGTGACGTCATCAATCTATTTCTCACTTCCGGTTTCTTCTCCGTCTTAAGTTTTGTCAAACGGTCTTTAGCTCCAATAAATCCGCAGTAATCTGCTTCCCAAGTCAAGGGATTTTCTAAGCTCTCTACACAGGATAACTTTAATCGGTCGTATGACCAGTATCGATATAGTCGGTCAATTATCGGGTGAGTTGAGTTAGATTTTTGTTTTTATTTTCGTCGACAAATCTCAAAATGGCGACTTATCTTGTCCTACATGCATAATTAGGTATTTCTATAGAATATAACATTTTATGAGGTATTTTGTCAATGTGAACGTAGTTTTAGAAATAGGACATCTTATAATTTACAGAATGACTACTATATCTTGATTTTTTTACGCTGAACATAACTTTTGAACACAACGTCAGAAGTAAAGTCTGAAGTAGGTGGAAAAAACAAAAGCTTGCCGTAATAGGTTATTAGTAGCCTTGTGGCCGGTAATACGGCGCACCTAAGACTTCACGGTACTGTAAAATACTCAAAACTATTAAAGCTATAACCAAATTACAATAAACAAGTAAAACAAACAGTCAGCGATACGGGCATTATCATGTTTTAGTCCCTAATGGGGCTATTAGTTCTGAGGTTAAAATGTCAACTTGCATTTACGCATATTCCAGGCTATTCCAAAATCTCAGTCAGTCAGACGCTTGATTTATTCTATTCTATTCTATAATATTGTATTCATTCCGTAATTGAAATATATAAACTTAACGCACTGACGTTAGGTAGTGCCGTGGTGTAATGGTTAGCATGGCGGCATAGTAACCCAGGGATCGTGCGTTCAATCCCAGCCAGGACCGAATTTGGGTTAATTATCGAAATATTTCAAAAAAAGTATTTCCTACCTTACCAGTCGCTACAATGCTTAGTGCAATACAGCGAAGATAAATAAACGCGTCTTTGAAACGGCCGAACTAATACTCCCATTCTCCTATTACCGGTGTAGGATTTGCCCATCTCTAATACTCCCTAGGGGCTAAAACAGGAGTACTATATAGGGCGACGATGAAGAGTTTACGTTCTTATTCAAGTGTCTTAAAGCAATGCTACTAGGGGAAGTTTCCCCGGGAAGTGGGTTTTCTTCAGGGGCGAGGTGCTATATAAAAATGGGGCTCGGAAATGTTTTTGGGGAAGTGTCTTACACCGGTAATAGGAGAATGGGAGTATTAGTTCGGCCGTTTCGAACGCGTACAAAGCATGTTTTAGTTGAACGTTACAGTGTTGATTTTATAGATTTCAATTACGGAATGAATACAATTATAGAATAGAATAGAATAGAATAAATCAAGCGTCTGACTGACTGAGATTTCGGAATAGCCTGGCATATGCGTAAATGTAAGTTGATATTTTAACCTCAGAACTAATAGCCCCATTAGGGACTAAAACAGGATAATGCCGCGATACGTAGCGTGTAAACAGGTACTTGTCCATTACGTGCGACACATTTAATTGGTATACCCATTGAAACTTTCGTGCGCAGTGGTTTATATGTATTTTTAAAGTATAGCAATGCACACACAAAATTGAAATATGAAGCCCTGTCAGAAATTAATAGAGAGGAAACGGTTAGCGATTGACATGTCACCCACTAAATTCCAAACTGTTTTTATTAGATTAAAAAAAATGTAATTGATTTTGCTAGATTAGTTTAAAATGTGTTAATCCCTCGCATCCAAGATCACCCCTGTATTTTTTCAAATATATATAATTTGCAAATGTTAGAAATGCCAATAAATCATTCAGTTTGTTGTATACGAGTTATTTATTAGTTACGACAGTGAGATTACACGTTGGACAGATAAATGGCTGTCCGGCTTGAAGTTTTTTGATAGTGCAACAAAATTCTAAATGAACCCATCCCTGACATCGATCACATTGGCCCCATTGAATGAATTTTATGTTTTTTCTAAGCTTGAATGCTGCTGGTGTCCACTGATTACATACGCAGCAAACTTCGTTGTCAACATCATCATCAGTGAGCTGGCTTTCGTCGTCATTGTTGTTGTTTTTGTTTGGAACTCCACTTGGTCCAGGTTGCTGACTTGTCATTTCAACACATGGCCTTTTGCTGACTTTATTTTCTTGGATTTTCTTTTCCTTTGGCCTTTTGTTTGACACTGCTTTTGTTGTCTGAGTTGTTTTTGTCTTCTCGTTGACATCATTTCTTTCTTTAACAAGGTTATAAAATGTGTCACTTGTTATGGCCTTTCCACACTTGGGGATGAAAAGTCGTCTTGATGGTATCTTTTCTTTTTGATCCATCGTTTTTGTTGGAGTCTCTTCTGGCTTTTGGAGGTTTACCTGCGTTTCTTTTTCAACCAACAGTTTCTTAACCTTTTGATGGTCTAGTCTCGCCTTGCGTGACAGGTGGTTGGTGTTTTCATCCTTTTCTTCAGTTTTCTTTGGTAGATTTGAAATAACATTCTTAGGGTTGAAGGGATAGATGCCCGCTTTCCTAAATGCTCCCTGTAAGTTTGACGGTGACATGGCCTTATCGTAGCTTTTACCGATCAGTTCTGGCAGTTGGTATCTAGTGATGACATTGTTGATGTTGTTGTTAACATATTGGTGACAAAGAGAACTAAATGTTCTCTTAAAAGGACTGAAGATTCCAACATCTAGAGGTTGCAAAATATGACTGCTATGAGGAGGTAGTACACATATGTGAATACCTGCAGCCCTGGCCTCGGAAAGAATGTCCAATGTCATATGGGTCAGGTGTCCATCATACAGTACTATTGCGGGTGGGGTAACATAACGTAAAAAATGATTTTTAAAAAAGTCAAGAAATGTTTCGCTGTTGGACCATCCTGATTGAGTTGCCGTGTATTTTGTATCAGGGAGACCACCAGAAACCAACTCTTCACGTTGTTGTCCTTTGTAAATGACATATGGGAGTAACCTATGACCTATTGCATTTCCACAAGCAATGACTGTGGTTGTGGGAGATTTTCCATTGGTAACAGCATTCACACGGGTGTAGCGAGAGGCCAAAATTTTTGGTGTGTTGTGATCACAAGTGATTCCTGATTCATCAACATTCCATATGCGTGAAGGTTGATCAAAGAGATCATGTTGAACCAAAGTGTTACGGAGTTCAGAGTAATACGACTGAATAGTTGTAGGTGACACACTTATGGCTCTGATTCGCTCAAGTTTTTGGGGTTTTATCATTTTCATATTGGAAAAACGTGAAAGAAAACCATAGAACCAGTGTTTGGAAGGTTTTTCATTCTTGAATGACTCTTGTACACCATGTTTTTGACATTTCTAGAGCCAAATCTATCGCCTGCCATTTAGTATACCCATAGCCCATTTGTGCCATAAAGGCACAGTGATCTGACAATGTTTTCTCATGGTCATGTGAAAACACGGGGGGCCTACCCAATGATGGATTTACTTAAAATTTTCCATTTAATTTATTGCGCAATGTTGTCTCAGGTATACCAAATTCACGGGCCACTTTCCTTACGGATGCATTTTTATTGTCTTTTGAAAACTCCACCGCCGCAAACACAGCCTCACTGGAGTAGGTAAGTCTTTTTGACATGTTTTGTAGCCTGAAATTAAAAAGCACCTGTTGTTTAACAGTCAACGATTTTTGTTTGTAATGGTTTATTGGGGTGAGTGCAAATAAAGTATGCAGGCGTAATATGTATAGAGCGCATCTGACGCAATGTTGATTATTTTAATCACCGGCGTTGTTGTGTACAGCTTCCAAACGGAGGACAGAGGAAGAATGAAATCGTTTTCTTTCAGTTAAAAAAGGCATTATAGGGGTTAATGTACCTACCAATGGGCTGAGTTTGCGTAGGAATCCTTTCTTTATCTTGAGTTTGGACGTAGTGCATATATTTTTAGTGTTTTTGACTGCCGTTGTTTACCTTTCCGTCTTCTGGATTTGACGTCGGAACGACTTTCATCCGACAGGTGCTCTAAAAACGTCACGAAATCACGTCATTTTGCACGCGTTTGCAACGTCATTTAATTGTTGCGCCATATTACCGGCCGCGCCATAATACCGGAATCAATGATAGTCATACTAGCCAGATATAGAACCAAGGTACCGTCATAGATGTCTTCCTCTACTATTACATATTTGTATCTTGTCATTTATGATCTAACGTAAGAAAACTGCGGTGCATAATATGAACAAGGCAAAGCCTCAAGACGGGCGAAGCTAACTATTTTAAAATAGATCTAAACGACGTGATGCAGGGTTACCATAATACTTAGTCTCATTTATTTGACGTCTTTGGGTGCTTTTTGACATACTAAAGTCCTTAAATTCACTAGATAAAGTAAAGGTTAGCCACTGTTTCACCTCCAAATATGTAAACATATTAATTAATTTAAATATATTTAGTGTCAATAATAAATGAAAGTTTCGCGACTGTCTTGTCACCCACATCCAAATATGTAATGCTATTAATTTGTGGTAGAACATAACTCAATGCCAGTCACAATTAGTAATCTGACATGCTGGTCCCCATTTCTGCAAAATGTTTTCAAAATCTAAAATTGCCCAAAGGTATCACTTGAGACGAACACAAGCTACACACATAAGAATGGTTCAATTGCTTCTATGAGTGTTGAAGAATGTTTGAATGATTAATGCAGAAGGGTAAATCTCAGTGGTATGGCATTGCCACAGATGGCAGTTACGAGTAATGATACATTTGATCTGGGTTTGATTATAATTTCGTTATTATTTTGTTAAGGGTTTGTCTATTTCGGCCAGAAGTACGTAGTTCACGGGACCAAAGCAAAATATGCGGGGTAAAAACTTATTAATAAATGTTTGTGTTGAATGATTAACCATTTTCCGTTTTTTTTGGATTGAATATTTTTGGTCACCACATGGGCGTGTGAAAGTCAAGTTTTGGTCGCCCAAACCATTTTTTACTTGCCAATGGCGACTGGGCGAGTGCAAATTTGTGCCGCTGTTATTTTGATTAGACACATTGGTAAAATATCATCCGGAGAACATGAGCAACTATTTTCTAAATATTTAGATTAAATAATTGTCTACCAATATAGGCTATAACTACACCTGAAAAGAAAAGAAAAATCAGCATCTGCTTTTGAAACGCTTGACAGAGTTATGCAGGATTAGGTTAAGGATATATCATGGGAGCAGTGCATTACATATTCATCTGACAATGTATCTGTAATGAAAGAGAAGCACAACAGTGAACAGTTTTGTGGTTTCTGCTGCTGCTGCTGCATTTCGGTGATGTTAGTAAAATGTGGTTTACTTCGTCAATTTTGAAAATAAATTAACAACTATATATCATTATGTAGGTATTTAAATTCCCTACACAGTGAAATAATTTTAAAAGCCATATTCATGCAAACTAATTTAATGAACATAAACATCATAAGTGAGCATGCGATTCGGGTCAAAATGTTGTCCAACCTTATTTTCACCCAAGTTTTCTGTAAGATATATTCACCTTTTCTCTGATAACCCAGTGTGTAGATTGTAGAGAATTTTAAGTAATTTCTAGTGCTGAAAGAATCTTTAAAATCCATAGAGAACTTCAAAAGTTATACTGATTTTTATAAATTTGGTCGAATCCTATGCGTATCGAAGTCTCGGTGACCAACCGTTCCCAAAGATCATCTTCCCACTCATACTGAAGGAATAATGGGTTTTTTGCTTCTTCAGGGTGCTGGAAAAAGCACCCCATGGTCTAAATATTGTCTGAGATGGCATGGATGGAAGATTTCCCTAACACATTCCTCCTGAAACCAAACATTTTCATCATTACCATAGTCATCCAAGTCAAAATCGTCAAAAAAAAAGTTCATTCGGTCTAAATTCATTTGTTGTTTACAGTTTCCTCTCGCTAAAAGTTGTCCAAAACATCGTCTTCTTCATCCATAAACTATAATTCGTCGTGAAATCCCACATAAATGTATCTCCCTTCACTCAGTACATAAAATCTATCTTCCATATTTACCGATTCATTCGAAAAATCTAGGAAATACACGCAAAAAATAGCCGAAAAACATTTATTTTTTCACTTCCTGAAGTGTTTAAAATTCCCAAACAATTTTATATTTACTGCGCATGCTCACTCTGCCTTCTATCTGAAGAGTACCCACAAAGTAATGACGTTTTATACGGGGTTTCCACATGGAAAACAACGACATGTCCAGGGCTCCGGAAATATGGTTGCCCGACGCCCCGGGCAAGTGGAATTTGGGTGCGGGCAGGTGTCCTTCGCAAATCTGGTTGTCCGACACTTGCCCGACTGGACGTTTCCGTTTTAGACAAAAAATCAAACGAAAACTCGGCTTATCATAAAGTGTGCCGATTACGAACCCATCGCTTTCGCCGCGAGCGGTAATTAAGAAATCCCTCCCACTTTGACAGTTTGTCAAAACCTGATTGGCCGAGGAAAGTTTGAGGTGCCAATCAAAAATGTCCATGCGCCGATAGTATTAATAATATTCATTTCCCTATTTATACTAAAGTGTGTCCTCTACTAACATGATAAGACCATCCCAAAAATTAATCCAATTATAATCAAATTAATCCAATTATAATCGATAAAACGTAACCATTGTAAAGTTTGAAGACTTCTGTTATGCATTATTTTACGCGCAACATAAATCATATGTTTAGCCGAACTTTCGAATTATGTTTGAAGAGTATAACCGCACCAAGATGTTATGCAACGCATATTGTGTATTGACGCTGAATGTTATCGGAAAAGGTAATGAATACACACTGATCAGTCCGCCAAGTACTTATAGCTGTGTAAAAGGTGAAACGCGGGTCATTGGAAAATTGTAAACAAACAGCAATTTATAAACGATTACGGCAAGTACTGTACTATACACAAATAAAGTAGAAATTAATTACTGGCACTAAAGAAGGTATGTGAATGCAGCGGGTTGCTTTATTGAAGTTATTTTGACACATATTATTAAACGAACATTGTTTGCGAGTTTGTATTTTGTTTGGCACATTTGGTAACACGATTATCACTTTATTTTTGGCCTGGCGTTGACGATTAAAGCTGAGTAGGCAGATGTTTTGTTTGCAGTTACTATAAAGGGAAACTTTTGAAACACATTCACGAATGTTGATGTAAAATTGATGATGTAATCAGAGGCGGTTTGGAAATGTGTGAAAGGGGTCATTGTTTCTTTTGATATTCATGAGTTTATATGGTAATTCATAGGAATCGGACGTATTGTAAACAAAGTACAGAGTACAGTATCCGCATATGTAGGTCCCCGCATGTATATAAAAATATATTTTAATATACTAGTAGTGGATAGTCAATGTGGTTTATTACATGCATTTACAATATGTCCGATTCCTGTGGGTAATTACATGATGCAGTATTTAATAAATGATCCTTCATTATTTCAACAATCTTACAAAAAAAGTTAAAAAGTAACCATGTCTCTATTACGTTCCTTGTAAGGACAAAACCTAAACATGTGTCTAAAATTACTGAGGAAAATACACCTGGTGATCTTAGAAATGTTGATTTGTGTGATTCTGGTGGTCAGTCTGACAGTGAACTTGGATTTAAGGATAGAAGGGATGGTGTTGATTTGTGTTCACCCAGCCAATCTGAAAATGGATCTATTTCTCGTGATTCTCAAGTGAAATCCAGCCCTAAACGTAATCTACTACCCACCATGGATACGTCGGTGGCGCGCAGCGTCTAGAAAAGTTTGGTACGTTGACAAAGGCTTGAATTTGGGGCAAGTGACATTTTGGACAGGGCAAGTGGATTTTGAACAGGGCAAGTGGATTCTGAAAATCCACTTGCTTGCCCTGGGCAAGTGGATTTTCAAAATATTTCCAGAGCCCTGATGTCAACAAAAGTCAAAACTACTCGTGGACGGGTATCCCGAATGAAATGGGTAAATACGCACGCACGCGTGTCCCGGATGAAATGGGTTAAGGACAGAAAGCAAGCCAAACATTTCAAACCTCTTACCTAGAATGCTTTCAGTGGAAGCCTAGTCAGAAACTACTACAACATTATGAGCAATTCCCTGAAAGATTATCAGGAGGAAAAAGAAATGGAAAAAAAAAGACATGTCTTAAAAACTGACACAATTAGTCAAAGTAGAACAGAATATGGGGTATATGGTCCTAGTTAATACTATTACTACGATTACAAGCCAACAATGTTAGATGTTACCGGAATGCCTCCAGACACCCAGTGCTCAAGAAATAGGATAGCCCGACGCCCGGGGCTCCTCGAAATCCATTCCGGGCCTGTCTCATTTTGCAGACGAGGAGCCCGTCGGGCCTGTCTAAAAAAAAAATCAGTTTTACTGGATCTCAAGCTCAAGTTCCTCCAGTGCTCAAGAAATAGGATTGCCCGACGCCCAGGGCTCCTCGAAATCCATTCCGGGCCTGTCTCATTTTGCAGACGAGGAGCCCGTCGGGCCTGTCTTAAAAAAAAATCAGTTTTACTGGATCTCAAGCTCAAGTTCCTCAAGACAAAATCCTCCAATGTGTATTGTGAACTGTGAAAACACTTGCAATAAAGTAATTATTGAAACAATAAGAAGTTTGAATATTTTGCCTGGCTTCGTGTCGGCAATTTGTCACAACTTTGAGGTCGACAATTGTTGACATAAAACTCATTATTCTGCTATTAGGGTTGTGTTTTCTTTCCTTTGTGATAACAAATACCGTTTTTGTCATTAAAAACACACTAATGCATGAAAAAAAATCGTTATTGATGGTATTTCAATTGAATGTTTGTGAAATGTTCGCTCCGTAAAAGTGCGGTGTCATAGTAGTTCGGATGGTACATAATTTCGGATATTTTTTTTTTTTTTTTTTACATAATCAAATAAGAAAAACTGTCCTTTACAAATACATATTGGTGGAAAGAAAAATATATATACTGTATATGTATAAATACAGATATAAAGTATATTTCTATTCATTATTTAAGGTGTAAGGAGTTCCTGGAATCCTACTTTTAAATGAATTCTAGTCTAGGCTCCTCATTCTTTTCTTGGAGAAAGTGGTGACAAAAAGAAAAAATATAGCCAGAGGAGGCTCTGATAGTCTCATAAAACCTGATTAAAAATTTGGCTCCAAGTTAAGCTCCAGTTTCACCAAGTCGGCTCTAATTATTATCGTTTGGCAAAAGTGCTAGTACTCCCCTTTGCATTGGTTATAAATTACTATGTAATATTCTTTCTAACATATTTTAAACGAAATGGTAAATAAGTCCGCTGACCAGGGAGCATAAAGTGGTAGCAAAAAGAAAAATCTAGTCAGAGGAGATTCGGAGCTTGATTAATACATACGTAACAAATGTGTGCTATAAAATTGAATAATAACACATTTCCAATAAGAAAAAAATATTGGACCTTTCCATTTTAAATCAGATTTCAAATCGGGGCCTGTCCATTTTCAGAAGCAACAAGCCCTGGGCCTGTCTTTTAAAATAATTTTCTTTGAGCACTGGACAGGCCCGAAATGGATTTCGAGGAGCCCCGGGCGTCGGGCTATCCTATTTCTTGAGCACTGCCCTACCTAGTTTTTTCAGCAATGTTACAGTAAACACCGGTATAATTTTATTTGGGCTTTTTGTGGGTTTAAATATTTTGAGGGGCATCTGCTGAAAAGTTTATTTTATGGTTTCCTTTTGGCTTTCAATAAAAAGGAATGATCATTCATGTTAACTATCTCTAGATACAAGATACGTAGAGGATATTTTGTTGTTTTTGAGTGAATAACATATTTTATTTCACCGAGAAGTGAGAGAAAATGAGAATAACATATGTTTTATCACTTAGAGATGAAATAAAATACGTTGTTCACGACAAATTTTATTTTTATTAACAATTTTGAAGTACTGAAAGGGAAGCAACTCTTTTTCTTTTTAAAGTAGTATCGGCAGCTGCTATGAAAATAAAACCATGTGAAATAACACTTTCATTTCACTGATAAAATACAGTATTTCATTGCTTATCATAAAATAAAAAATTGTATTTCAACTCGGTATGTTATGTCAATACAACTAATAGCTAGAAGAGCTATTAATTAGCTATGGAAAGTTGTTGACCGATAGCTATTTGAAGGTATTATACACTGTTGCATTGTTTACATTTACGATATCTAAAGCCAGACTATTTGAAAAGCGCAGACATAACATCTATTGCTATATATTCTGAGGACTCCTTTCTTTCAGGATCCAATGATCCTTTTAATGATCAAGTAGAGGATGTTGGAACGGGTGCTCAGGACAAACTAATCCACATACGCATACAACAGCGGAACGGTCGTAAAACACTCACCACTGTCCAGGGCCTCTCCTCAGATTATGACCTGAAGAAGATCGTCAAAGTCTGCAAAAAGGTAACCATTGACATGCATTGTGCTGTCTGTCTAATTGTCTCGGTGTACTGCGAAAGCGATTATAGATAAACAATTTTGAGTCGAGAGTTTGCATGCAGTTGAAGGATTTAAAAAAGTAACCGACACTTTGATTGACAGGTAGAATCGATAGTTTCGTCGTTTCTAAGGCGTCCTCGCGGTATGAGGTAATACATTACACATTTTCCAACTCGCTTAATTCCAGTTCATTTTTAGCTCTACTGATCAGAGATCAGCAGAGCGTATGCCGTGGTGCGCCGTCCGTCCGTCCGTTAACTTTTTTTTTTTTGTAGCGACTACTCCTCTGAAACTACTGAATAGATTTTCATGAAACTTTACAGAAATGTTGCCCATGAAGTCTAGTTGATCCTAGCAAAAATTCATGTAGATGTGAAATCCAAGATGGCCGCCAAATCTAAAAATAGGTTTTTAAAAAACAAGTTTGTAGCGACTACTTCTTGAAAACTCTAAGGGATATTGCTATGGGGCTTTTTCTAAAATGATCAGCATGACATGATGTTGGTCCTTGTCGAAAATCGTTTTGATTCGACGTTAAACATGGCTACCAGCGGCCATCTTTGTTTACATAGAGTTATATAATGAAAACTTGTAGCGACTACTCCTCTGACACTACTTGACGGATTTTCATGAAACTTCACAGGAATGTTGCTCTTAATGTCTAATTGATCCTAGCAAAATTTCAGGTTGGCTGGAAATTCAAGATGGCCGCCACGGTTAAAAATAGATTTTCAAAAAAACAAGTCTGTAGCGACTACTTCCTGAAATCAAAATCAATCAGTGGAGCTTCAAGGTCATTGACCTCTTGTATTAAGACTAGTATTCTTACTGGTCTGTATTTACCCAGAAAAAAGACATTTCTTTTTCCTTCCGATTGTGATTTTTAGCTCTACTGATCAGAGATCAGCAGAGCTTATGCCGTGGTGCGGCATCCGTCGTCCGTCTGTCCGTAAACTTTTATTTGTAGCGACTACTCCTCTGAAACTACTTGGCGGATTTTCATGAAACTTTACAGGAATGTTGCTCTTGATGTCTAATAGATCCTAGCAAAATTTCAGGTCGGCCAGAAATTCAAGTTTGCCACCACAGCTAAAAATAGATTTTTAAAAAATAAGTTTGTAGCGACTACTTCTTGAAAACTATAAGTGATATTGATATGGGACTTTTTCTAAAATGATCAGCATGACATGGTGTTGATCCTAGTCAAACATTATTTTGATTCGATGTTAAACATGGCTGCCAGTGGCCATCTTTGTTTACATAGAGTTATATAGTAAACACTTGTAGCGACTACTTCTCTGAAACTACTTGACGGATGTTCTTGACTTCACAAGAATGTTGCTCTTGACGTCTAGTTGATCCTAGAAAAATTTCAGGCTGGCCAGAAATTCAAGATGGCCGCCACAGCTAAAAATAGATTTAAAATAAATAAATTTGTAACGACTACTTCTTGAAAACTGTAAGTGATATTGATATGGGACGTTTTCTAAAATGATCAGCATGACATGATGTTGATTCTTGTCGAAATTTATTTCAATGCGACTTTAAACATGGCCGCTAGTGGACATCTTTGTTTACATAGATTTATATAGTAAAAACTTGTAGCGACTACTCCTCTGAAACTACTTGACGATTTTTTATGAAACTTCACAGGAATGTTGCTCTTGATGTCTAATTGATCCCAGAATTTTTTTAGGTCGGCCGGAAATTCAAGATGGCAGCCATGGCTATAAATAGATTTTCAAGATACAAGTTTGTAGCGACTACTTCTTGAAAACTATAAGCGATATTGATATGGGACTTTTTCTAAAATGATCAGCATGACATGATGTTGATCCTTGTCAAAAATCGTTTTGATTCGATGTTAAACATGGCTGTCAGCGGCCATCTTTGTTTACATAGAGTTATTAGCTCTACTGATCAGAGATCAGCAGAGCTTATGCCGTGGTGCGGCGTCCGTCGTCCGTCCGTCTGTCCGTCCGTCCGTTAACTTTTATTTGTAGCGACTACTCCTCTGAAACTACTGGATGGATATTCATAAAACTTTACAGAAATGTTGCCCATGAAGTCTAGTTGATCCTAGCAAAAATTCATGTTGATGTGAAATCCAAGATGGCTGCCAAAGCTAAAAATAGATTTTTTAAATTCAAGTTTGTAGCGACTACTTCTTGAAAACTATAAGTGATATTGATATGGGACTTTTTCTAAAATGATCAGCATGACATGATGTTGGTCCTTGTCGAAAATCGTTTTGATTTGACGTTAAACATGGCTGCCAGCGGCCATCTTTGTTTACATAGAGTTATATAATGAAAACTTGTAGCGACTACTACTCTGAAACTACTTGACGGATTTTCATGAAACTTCACAGAAATGTTGCTCTTGATTTCTAATTGATCCTAGCAAAATTTCAGGTCGGCCGGAAATTCAAGATGGCCGCCATGGCTAAAAATAGATTTTCAAAATACAAGTTTGTAGCGACTACTTCTTGAAAACTATAAGTGATATTGATATGGGACTTTTTCTAAAATGATCAGCATGACATGATGGTTATTCAAGTCGAACATTATTTTGATTCGACGTTAAACATGGCTGCCAGTGGCCATGTTTGTTTACATAGAGTTATATAATGAAAACTTGTAGCGACTACTCCTCTGAAACTACTTGACGGATTTTCATAAAACTTCACAGGAATGTTGCTCTTGATGTCTAATTGATCCTAGCAAAATTTCAGGTCGGCCGGAAATTCAAGATGGCCACCACGGCTAAAAATAGATTTTCAAAAAACCAGCTTGTAGCGACTACTTCCTGAAATCAAAATCAATCAGTAGAGCTTCAAGGTCATTGACCTCTTGTATAATGAAAACTTGTAGCGACTATTTCTCTGAAACTACTAGACGGATTTTCATGAAACTTCACAGGAATGTTGCTCTTGATGTCTAATTGATCCTAGCAAAATTTCAGGTCGGCCGGAAATTCAAGATGGCCGCCACGGCTAAAAATAAAGTTTGTAGCAACTACTGCCTGAAATCTAAATCAATCAGTAGAGTTTCAAGGTCATTGACCTCCTGTTTTGGATATAATTTTGAAAAAAATGATACTTTTTGGAATTGTGAATGGGGCCGAATTTCGGCACCAAATTAGGCATAAAAAAACAGTTTTGCATAATAATAATTTGTTGCTATTATTGCACCAATAATATATTAAAACCTAGTATAATAAGATGAAATGGTGAATACTTAAAAATTGATTTATTTAAATGTAACCAGAGTAAAAGTAAAAATGATACTGGATATATAAATCGAGACGCCCATTTCAAACACTTCAAGACAGATGCAATTACGAAATGAATGCTTTACTGTACATTTCCCCAATTTTAAGAAAAAAAACTGTTGAAATTTCCAGTAATGACGTTGCATGCATGTTGCATTCCCGAAATGCAGAGAATGCAGAGAAAAAAAACTAAAAGGTTGAGGTCTGGGTTTTTAAGTCGATGTTTTTAAAGAAAACTATACACAGTGACGTGGCTTTTTATTAACTCAAATTAAATACAATACAAACAGTTCCAAAGTCAACTTCTGAGTTCAAACTGCAGCTTGACCTTTTTACCTCTTACTTTTTGTATATTTGTACAAGTAACATGTAGTAATCGACACTAGTAAACACACCTACGTAACAAGGTCACCATGCTGCAGCGTTTTGAAATGTCCCTTCTAGTCTAATGCAGTTTTATTGTGAACATGCTAAATTTGATAATTCTTCCAGCGCACTGTGTATACTGATGTGGATATTTTCAGGAGTTTGCGTGCAATGGTACTGTAGTGGAGCACCCCGAGTACGGTGAGGTGATACAGCTGCAGGGTGACCAGAGGAACCACATCAAGGACTTCCTTAAGAAGGTCGGGCTTGCCAAGGAAGAGCAGCTTAAGGTAGGCAGAGTTTCTACATTGATTGAATATATAGGTTTTTATACATAACAAAAGTAATGGTTAATTTTGTGTTAGTTAAACATATTATGTTTGGTTATGTCGATGATATATATCAGAAACAGTGATCCTGTAGGAATTGCCAAGAGCAGTGCTGCATACTGTTTTAAGAAGCAGTTAAAAAAGCCAGATAAAACAGTATGTGTGGTTCAGGTTACATTGGGGTGGGTGGTGGGGGTGAAACTAGGTTTGTCAGAAATTGGGTTTTAGCTCTACTGATCAAAGATCAGCAGAGCTTATGCCGTGGTGCGGCGTCCGCCTGGCTGTAAACTTGTTTTTGTGGAGACTACTCCTTTGAAACTACTTGACAGATTTTCATGAAACTTCACAGGAATGTTGCTCTTGATGTCTAGTTGATCCTAGCAAAAATTCAGGTCGGCCGAAAATTCAAGGTGGCCGCAACTGCTAAAAATAGATTTTAAAAATGCTATTTTGTGGCGACTCCTTCTCAAAAACCATAAGTGATATTGATTTGAAATTTTTACCAGAATGACTGGCACGACAAGAAGTTGGTCCTAACCAAAGTTCATTTTGATTGGATAGCAAACATAGCAGCCAGCCGCTATCTTTGTTTACATAGTTATATGAACTTGTGGCGGCTACACCTCTGAAACTCCTTGACGGATTTTCATGAAACTTCACGGGAATGTTGCTCTTAATATCTAGTTGATTCTAGCAAAATTTCTGGTTGGTTGGAAATTCAATATGGACACCACAGCTAAAAATAGATTTTTAAAAAAATGTGTAGCGACTACTTCTTGAAAACTATAAGTGATATTTGTGATATGGGACTTTTTCTAAAATGATCAGCATGACATGGTGTTGGTCCCTGTTGAAAATTATTTTGATTCAACATTAAACATGGCTACCACGGCCATCTTTGTTTAGGCCAAAAAAAATAAATAGGTGTGTTTCCTATTGCATGCTCTAAAAAAATAGGTTTGGTAGGTAGGAATTTTCTTTTTATACCCCCGAAGGGTGGCATATAGTAATTGCACTGTCTGTCCGTTCGCGTGTACACTCGTGTCCGCTTCATAACTCTGACAATAATGGACGGATTTTCAAATAACTTTGCACAATTGCTCACCACAACAAGACGAGCTGTCGCGCACAAAAACCAGGTCCATTGCTCCAAAGTCAAGGTCACGCTTAGAGGTCAAAGGTCAAAATCCGTTCGTCTATACACTCGTGTCCGCTTCATAACTCTGACAATAATGGATGGATTTTCAAATAACTCCGCACAATTGCTCACCACAACAAGACGATGTGTCGCGCACAAAATTCAGGTCTGTCGCGTCAAGGTCACACTTAGAGATCAAAGGTCAAAATCCGTTCGTCTGTACACTCCTCTCCGCTTCATAACTTTGACAATAATTGATGGATTTTCAAATAACTTCGCACAGTTGCTCTCCACAACAAGACGACGTGTCGCGCACAAAATACAGGTCCGTCGCGTCAAGGTCACACTTAGAGATCAAAGGTCAAAATCCGTTCGTCTGTACACTCCTCTCCGCTTCATAACTTAGACAATAATGGATGGATTTTCAAATAACTTCGCACAATTGCTCACCACAACAAAACAAGGTGTCGCGCACAAAATCCAGGTCCGTGGCTCCAAAGTCAAGGTCACACTTAGAGATCCGTTCATCTATACAATCGTCTCCGCTTCATAACTCGGATAATTATCAACGGATTTTCAAAAAACTTTGCACAATTGCTCACCACAACAAGACGTCGTGTCGTTTTTTTTTTTTATTTGTTTTTTTATATTTGTTTTTTCTTGTATTTTTGTTTGATTTTTTTTTTTTTAAATATATCTGTTGGTTTCATATTGCTCCAAGGTCAAGGTCACACTTACAGGGCACTTCAGGGGCATTTGTTTCTTACTGTGACATTTCTTTTTTTGGTGCAAGATATTGTGAGATTCTACATGTATTTATCTCATAAACTCCATAAAAGTTGATGATACAGCTGAAAGTTTCTCTGTGATGTCAGTTTACCTCGAT
>JAWPHD010015272.1:0-56200 GCA_037043455.1 Cyrtodaria siliqua | reverse complement strand
ATGTGTGTTGTACCATATGCTTATCCTTGTTTATAAATGTTTGATAATGGATGTCAGCAGGAACTTGACTTTTGACCTAAAAAATCAAACGGATCATCCTCTTTCCACTGTCCACCAATGAAGTTTTATGAAATTTGGCTTTAGGGGTAAAAGGAAAAACTGTGTGGACGAGACATTTTCATTTTCCGGTCATGGTAACGGACCTTTCAACTACTGACTTCAAAATAAACAGTGATTCACCAAAGGCAGTCAAAGTATGACGTTTTATGAAATTAGCTTTAGAGAAAGTAAAAACGAGTTTCATTACGGACATTATCCGGTCTGTGACCTTGACCGTTGACCCACTCCCAATCAAAAGGATCACCCTCTCGCCAGAAGCAATCCATCCATTAAGTTCATGATATTTGACTTACAGTTTACAACATTTTACATTATCATGTTACGGTGACAATGATCTTTGACCTAATGACATCAAAATCAAAAGGCATCATTCTCTCACCAAATGCACTCAAACCATGCATTTTGATGAGATTTGCTTCTGGGGAAGTGCACAGTGCAGACAAGGGTTTTCATGATCATTATTGGGTCACGGCGCCCTTGACCTTCAATATTTGATATGCACATACTGATGCTTCTTACAAAGTTTCGTAAAAATCCAACAAATAGCGCAGACAAGATTTGTGACGGACGAACGGAAAAGCCAAATATAATCTGTCTCACCTACCACTTTGTGGTGGAAGACATATTTATAAAGACAATATTTTAGTTCATACATGTCATATGTATACTTTATTAAGCAAATAATTAAGCGAACATAAACTTCAGCATTGACTCTGGCCAGTGGTGTACATGGAGTCTTCTTCCACATGACGTGCAGCCTGAAAGAAAATAAAAAGTAAAAATAAGTTGCGTACAGTATTCAATTTGAATCAGGTGTTGCTAGGGGGAGCTAGGGCATGTTAAGGGGAATGGGACAGTTTGACACAATGGGCTAGCAGGATACATCGAAGTAAACCAGTAGCGCCAGTAAGACTTGAATCCGTGTTCACTGGATTCAAAGCCGATATGCTATAAACGTCCCTTGACCAAAACTGAGTAAATGGCACATCAAATAAAGGGTCAATACATATTATATTGTGTATCATACGAGTATATGATTGACCTGACATGATTACAGAACAATTCTAATGTATTTTTCACCCAACAGTACTACAGCAAGAATCTATTATAAGGAAAGTTAAATCTGACAGATGGTGCAATGCTCTAAGAGCCATTTTTACTAGAAGGGGGATAAAATACAACTCTTGCCAAATATCTAAAATTGTTAAATTTTACACGTTTTGTTGATAGAATATTTTACTTTAATGACTTAGTAAGGTCATTTTACATGGTGAGAAAACATTAATATACAACTATTTATTTTCTATCTCAAAACCTGGTGATGCCGCTAGTTTTAGTAATAAAACACGTTTAAATAGGGCAGTTGAGAAGACACTTTTGTAGATGTGTGGTCTGTTCTGATGTGAAAATGTGTAAAACAGACACAATATTGAACATTTGCTCTGTGTCCCTTTAATAAATTGGGGACCCATCACATAGACCATAATAATATTGTAATTTGTTCATGTTAAAGGGACACACGGCACTCTTGAAGTATTTATCAAGCATTAACATTAGCATCCCCATTTGTTAACCTGGTAACATTTTAAATTTAAACCTGCTTGCATTAAAAATAAAAGTGTTTCATTTTGTCTTCGTTATTCTATCAAATACTTAACTATATTATAAGTGCACTGTTATCAACAGTTCTGAACTATTCTAATAAATACTATTAATGATATGATCCCTAATGCAAATTATGCAGAAAAATTGACCGAAACTCCAGAAGTTAAAAAAAAAAAAGATTGCCTAGTGTCCCTTTAACACAACTTATTTTCGCATGTATCCAGTACATGTAGTTTACACGAGCTCATATGACAATCACGCTGCATTATCACCGAAAACATTTTTTACTGTAACTTTGAACAGCACCGTGCAAGCATAACACAAGCTCCATTTAAAGAACTACACAAGTGTTAACATTTTTTAAAAGGGCTCCCACCTCAAAATGATCCAATGGCATTTAACTCGGCTTGACATTCTGAAGTCGTCAGTATCAATTCACTTAGAATTGCTCAAGGGCACGATTCACATTTGAGGCCTCTCTGAAAAACAACATCAATCCAATGTCAATGATCAAACAGACAGAGTGTATCCTTTGTTATACATAATGTAACATATTTATAAAGGAAAACTCAAAACTCTACTAACTGTCATGGATATATATGTACACATATGTGTACGTAGATCTATGTTACTGTACATAAATATTAATCCGACATGTCAATGGCTGTTTACATTATTTCGATGGTAGTTGTATCGAGTATGTATTCACGAATGTGCGAGAAAATGGGGATAATATAACGATAAAGAGACAACGCTAACAATTTACATTCATGAATCTGAGGGGTGGGGGTGGGGGTGGAGGGGGTTTCTAGTTTCCTTACCCCCTACTTGTTTTCGATATTCAAGCTCCATCTACCCACCCCCATCCTCCCCACATCAACCGTACTTGGGTGGGCGGGGGTGCGGGGGACATTGATAGCATTTCTACTAGTAATTGTTTTATTCCACGAAACGTTCTACAGTTTACAGTACATCCAGTTACTGGAAAGATCGGAGTACACGAAAAATATATACTTTCTATTATACAGTATACGCCACTTTTTTAGGCACTATATTTGGCTTATGTCTAAATATGTACGATCTAAAAGTGGTGTGTACTGTTTATTAACAAACACATTTTAATGATAAAACAAATACCTTGATCATGGACCTCTAGCAGCAGACAGTAATCCCAAATCCAATTTGACCAACATGTCAATTTCACGTGTCAAGTTATGTCACGGTGACCTGTCAGTCACCAACACTGCATCGTGTTGACACATAATGGGACGTTATTTCGTCCGGTAAGGTATTAGTTTTTACATTATCTACGGTATGAAACACTGTACGCGTGTTGTTAGACTCCATAGGTTCCCGTAGTGCTCGCCGACGCAGCGCGCCCAATTTCGGGTGTAAAAAAATGGCGTCTGTTTTAATTGAAAATTCGTAAAATAGTCCGTAAAATACAAAGAAATAGTCCATGTTCGCGGAGTTAAAATGCGAACAGAACTGATATGTTATAGGTCCGTGGCGTTCCTACTGTTAATAAGAATATTTATCAAATGGAACTGCTTGTATTCCGTATAATATACCCATAACGTATTTCCTTATATTAACCATGTGTAATACAAGGCGACCGAATCAAGCAGATCAAGTGCAGTGTCAGTACGTTCGTCTAGTCAATGTCCCGGAACACCCGTTTAGTCCGTGGAGTCCGTGGATATAGCACTGAATCGGCGATGTTGTGAGGGTAACAGTCCGCCGTATGTAGATTCACCACAAGCAAAAATGTGTAGTTTCTTGTCGTTTTTGAGCCATGTGATAAAAAGGATCTGACACTCGTTGTCATTTCATACAAAATGTTATTAAACTCGTCCGGAGGCTCGCTTAATAACACATTCCTGAACTCGTTTAATAAAATTTTGTATGAAATGACAACTCATGTCAGATCCTCTATATACTACCTCATTTAAACAATATTACTATTATAAAGCAATATAATAAAGCAATATAAGATTGAACTTTTTAAAAAATAAAAAAGGATCGGTACCCAGGTTATCGGGATAGTACACATTTAGTAATTTCAGTTATTTGTTCAGATGAATACTCACTTTGTATGCCATACCGGTACTACTACAATAACCTGGCTTCTTGATAGTACTTTGTTCGAATTAAAAGTGTAAATTTGTAAAACAAACACCACAATTTTAGCAGTTTAAGCCATTGACATTGAAACCCTGAAAAGTGAGGTAGGTGGATGAATGTCCTTCGAGTTGTTTGGAAGTACCCTAGATTGCTTGTCATTTTGGCTGCAACTGCTTTGATTATTCAGTAATATTCTGGATACAACCTGAATTGAATTGAATTGAATTGGGGTTTTAAGGCGCACCAACACATGAAAAGGTTATATGTCGCCTAAAAAGCATGAAAATGCCAGGCTCATCTTTCATGTACATCGAGATAAAATATGGAAAATGGGCCTAGAACCTTCTCACCCTGAACTGCAGAGTTACTGCAAACTCTATCGTAGAAACTCCATTTACGCTGGAGCCACGTTATTGTTTTTCTGCCACTGCTCTTTTGATGCGAGCGAGATAGCACCTGAAACAATGCAGGGATCATGATGAATACCTTTAATGAACATGAACAAAAAATGATAAAATGAACATGAATTTGTGGGGATTCTACCCCTCTGCCTATCCCTCCAAAGGGATCTGCAGTGGCCCTATTCTTTGCCCCGTGACCAAACGGGGCCCCCGAGAACCACACGGGGCTGGATACAACCTGAGAAGTGTTTCTAATTTTGTATTTTTAAATATATTTACAAAACATTTCATTGTATAGTTTACCTTTTTCGATGTTGAGTTTACTGTTAAAGATTTCCTTTTGATGTATTTTTATTTACACTGTCTTGTGTACGTGTTGTGTACGGGTTCTCTGACTTCGCCACTCTTTATGTTGTATATTGTTCCGTTGACTATTTAATTTGCTCAGTTGTAGAGTGTGGACCTACGGTGCCATTGCGTTTTATTGCTGTGGTTTATATAGGACCATTTTCTCAGTGTAGGTATATATAGAGGCTGACAATGCTGTTGACTAAACTACAGTAGTCAATGCATGTTATCCAACGCTCCAATTGGTGTGTAATTTATTTTGGTCATGACAATACAGCGGTCTCCTTTGTGATTTTAGTGGGTGGATTTATTTAATATGCGATTTGTAAACATCGATGAAATAGACATTAACTTACGATAACAGTTTCCATTGTTGTGATTAACTTATATGTTTATAATGTTATACCTCATCAAAAGCCCACTTCTGTATGAATATTGCTGTTTCCAAACTTCAATCTGAAGCGATTTCGTAAAACGAATATACAACTACAAGTAATAAACAAGAGTCCCAAGGGCCTGGCCTCAATGTAGCCACATGTTCAAGAAACAATTACAACAGCAATGTACTGATATTACTTTATGTACCACTGTGACCCCGGGCCGCGGTCAATTTTACCGCAATATTACCATTTGACCAACCATGGTCAAGGACCAAGAGCTTATGCTACATGCAGTTTATTAGACAGATAGCTCATTTTGATAGAAATATATTTTAAAGGCTTTATGGTTAAAGGCCTCAATGGTTTATTATCTTGTTGCTCTGGCTTCTGCCAAGTCTTTGTGACTTGCTAGGCTATTGTTTTGTTGTATTTATATATGAGCATCTTTGTGTTTTACAAATATATTGCCTATTAATGCTGCATTGTTGGTTAGAGAAAGTTCATGGCGGGGATTTCTTTACACTGTCCCGTTTAATTGTGAAGACAAATGGCAAGTGTGAGGTTTGGTGCACCCTAGAACCTGGTTTAAACCTCCAGCGGCATTTTTTACCACTGACCGTTCCAAGGCGGTAGCCCTATTGCCAACCCTGTTTTTGTGTTTGTGATGTCATATGCCTTTATTCTTTATTAACATTGCCATTTATGTTTGCCTTTTTGCGTGTTTTTGGGTTTACTGTGTTCTGTAAAAGCTGTATTTTCTGTTCGACTTTCATACAAACAGGGCCAAACTTAAGTCAAGGGTCACCATTTGAACGAACTTGGTAGAAAAAATATTCTTATACTACTTTCAAAGTATAATATAACTATATAATTGGAACAGGAAAAGTAGCATTCAAGGACGACAGTCACCCACAAACACACACAGAAACAACAAAAGGGTTGACAATAGGGCTACCGCCTTGGAACGGTCAAGACGTCTAGCTCTTGCAGTTTCAGAGAAAAATAGTTTTTATAGACATTCCTATATAACTGTATGTAGAAATGTGACCCCGGGAGTGGGTCAAGTTTGTGGATAAAATTTGCTCCCATTTGAACAGACTTGGTAGAGAACCATAAACTTATGCTACATGCAAAACAGTAGATGTCTAGCTCTTGTAGTTTCAGAAAAGAGTGTGTTAAAGATACTTGGGGTTGGGCCAAATATGACCCCAGGGACACCATGTTAACGTATTTGGTAGAGGAACGTAAGTGTAAACTACAAGCAAAATAATAGACGTCTAGCTCTTGTAGTTTCAGAACAGATTTAAAAACAAAAACTAATGTGTCCTATATAACCGTTTTAATAATTTCTGTAGCGGACCATAAGCTGATGTTATATCCAAAATATTAAACATCTATCTCTAATGATTTTAGGGAAATATTCTTTTAAAGAAACTTGCTTTTTATTTGAAAGGGGGAGATAACTCCAGTAACGGGAAACAGCTACCCTGTTGGCACTGCTATCATGTATTTTATTGTTTCTCTACAATGTACTCCATAACGTGGTACCAGTAAGAATTTGCCACCTGAGATGGTAGCAAAAACAAGGTCTGGCTCATGTCTATGATGTACGCATTTCAAAAAAAATAAAGAAAAAATCTAAAAGGGAGTACTTAATTATTGTATGATAGTTGATCTAACAGGGAGTACTTAATTAATGTAATATAGTTGATCTAACAGGGAGTACTTAATTATTGTACGATAGGTGATCTAACAGGGAGTACTTAATTATTATATGATAGTTGATCTAACAGGGAGTACTTAATTATTGTATGATAGTTGATCGTCCAGATAACCTTACTAAAAGTATAAAGAACGGAGGAAAGGTATGAGGGTCGTCTTACAAAAGACAATTGCGAAATACTATATTGCAAAGTCTGCTATATTAGCAATTTCTTCAGCAGTATATCATTCCGTAACAACGAAACGTAATGCTTTGGTTACTAAACGTACATAATGTGTTGGGGAGGAGGAGTTTAAATCACTATCCCGCCATCAACAGGCACATTTTATAACAGATGTACACCGTTTTTAAACCTACTGTCGACGAGGTATATATATACAAGAAAAAGAAATAGCGCACAAGTGAATCTAAAATACCTACTGCTTTACAACTCAGATATAAGAAACACACAGCCTTACAACATACTGACACACTCAGTCTGTCTAACAAAGTCGCGAAGCTGTTGCTGTTCCGAGCCGAAGTGGACATTTGTCAAAACACACACACACAGGTTAGGCGCAAATTATATCCCAAAGTGCTGCATTTATTCTTGCTGTCAACATGAAGTACAACCTACAAATCAATACCAATTCACAGATTTTCCACACAAAGCCTCAGTTTCGCATTTCAATCCTATACAATTCTGGTGTCAGACCGGTGAAAATCAGCCCATTCAATACAATGCAATATAGGCTATATTTGGAGATCAGTCACAAGTTCCACATCATTCGTTCGCTTAAATACACTTTTTATCTGGAATAAAACACCAATTCAGTTTTTCAACATTTCGCGTCATTCGTTCACACTATGCATATTTTGAAATAAACATCTGTCAAAACCACATCTCTACCTAACCTCTGTGCTCATGCTATCCAAAGAAATAATCCTGAAAAAAAACACAGTAAAATACTGACTATTCATGACAACAGTCATACTACTTTAACCTCAGGTTAGATTTAACAATGAAATATAAACTTATCTTGGGAATAACACATGCAAACTAGAAACTTTGGATTTGTTCAAGGAACTATTTAGCTCCCTGCGATCCGGAAGTACTTCCTGACTGGTCTGACACCTTCTATGGGAATCAGTCAGGGTTCAGGGAAGCTTGTCAAATTGTTTCTCAAACTCCATTCGCACCAGTCATAACAGAAATAAAGCATAGAAAAATATTTTCAAAAAGAGATAAGCATTCAATATTCACATTTACCCCTTATTTCAAAATGTCACCGGGCCAATTCGAAACTGCTGCTTAAACTGTTGTCTGCTACCTGAGAACAGATGTACAGACTTTATCCCTGAAATTTGCATCTAATTCTTGTAGTAAAATCCAGTTAGAACCAGTTCTATTCTCATGCGCAGACCATAATTTGTAGACTGTATACGTAATTCAACTAAATGCCTGTATACCAATTTGACTGCGTCCCGGTATTCTTACTAAAATACGGTTGTTTTATGAACAGTAAAATGACGTTGATACACAGTCCAACACCTATAGCAGCTTTCTGGCAATAACTTGCATATTCTGAGACAAACTTTATAACAGCTTTAACCAGCATGGAGCGTCGAATTAAGAGCTACCAACTCATTTTCGTTTTACGCATCTTCAATCGCGGGTATTTGAATAAACATGTACATATACATTACTGAATATCTGGATAGAGTTTTAATTAACGTTTCTTTAGTGTAATTTTGCCGTTAGTTGGCGGGTTAGTTTCTTTAAATAAATTACACTGACAATCATGTTCTGGACTCGTTATTATATTTATTTTGAACATCATTTTCTAACCCCCTATCAAACGAAACTGTAGCTGTGGACGTAAAACACATCGGTATATACTGAGATAATTTGATCATGATTGTACTAAACTTCATAATGCAGGTTCACATGTCATTTCATATGCATGTATTTTAAAGTAACGCTCATGCCATTTTGTAAATTGGAATCGATTAAAATTAAAAACACGCGAGAGCACAAGTAGTGTTATTACGTATAATACTGGTCTTCTGAGATCATCCTGTGCAATTAATGAGACTAAAGTAAAACTTCGTTTAATCCGGTACGAGGGAACGTGAGAATGCTACATCTTATATTACCTGGCATGCACAAACTCAATAAATCCAAGTGTGGAACTTCCTTCTCTTGTCTATTTCCGTTGCTGCCGTCTATATTGATAAAAGTAAAGACAAACGTCGCCCAGGAACTGTAGCAGTGACATCACTCACGTCTCACACCACAACTAATTTTCATAGGGTCCCATTGTAATGTGTTTGTTCGTGGCAAAGAGTTAAACAAAATTTACAACATATAGTTATGCTTAAATTCTTCATTGATCCAATATCTGCAATTTAAAATACAATTAAAATATTTACCAGGTTGAACATTTTAATTTCTTGTTTGTGTGACACCTATCAAAATTTAGCGTAATCATATGACAAAAATACAACCCCGTGGTGATTAGACAAATGATGTGTAAAATGAGGCAGAATTAGCTAGAAATCTTATATCAACATCCTTTTTTCTGAGATCTCTTCCTAAAATGCTGTAGATTTAAAACCTGGTAAAGATACATCAATGCATGCTATTAAAAGTCATGTAAAATGAAGAAAACCGGACTTATTTGTTTTATCTACCTCCTTCATCTGTAGGACACGAGTATTCAAGGGAGATAACACGTTTTGAGCCCTCATCCACCCAAAACACTCAGTCAAAAGACAGCATAAACATAACAGGGGGTGACAACAGGGGAACCGACTAAAAAGGTTTAAGACAATCTTTAGGTGTATCGAGCTTCCCGTTTACCCTAATGTCATCCCAACTAAACGGGACAGTCCTCGCCAGGCTATATCCTCTAACAAACGATATAGTTTATTACAAAGATGATCATTTATATAGGAATATAAAAACAAAGTCTAGAAAGACACACAGTAAGTACTCAGTGCCTTGTCAGGAGCCATGACAATAAGGGAAAAGCCCGTTAAGGGGCCGACAAGACAGGATTAAATATGTACTAGTAGGCAGGATTAAATATGTACTAGTAGGCAGGATTAAATATGTACTAGTACGCAGGATTGTACTAGTACGCAGGATTAAATATGTACTAGTAGGCAGGATTAAATATGTACTAGTACGCAGGATTAAATATGTAATGCTCTCTTTAAACCATTAGTGATTAGACAATCCTCTATATATGGATGATTGTTCTTGTGATCTTCGAGAACCGTATTATCAAATATTATAAATGAGCTGTAATCACCCTGATTGTTATCATCCTGATTGTTTCCTAAAACAGTATGTCAGACGCTGCAGTTTGCCGTACATCTATCATCAGAAGCAGTAAAGTGGTCATGCATTATCATCAGAATGGCTTTTAATAGATAGCTGGCAAATTAGCGCGCTATTTCGTTCAGTACCCGGTCTAGCTCCATATGCACTAGAACTATTTTAAATAGCGGAGGATCATGCGTTGTCAGGTTAAATGCTCTAATATAGTGTGATAGCAATAGGTGAAATACTCTTCGAGTATCCATCAACAAGTTAATCGTCCAAATTGGATGGCTTGCATCGCTACTGACAGACGAATATATCAGCTAGTTATTTGTAACTAGTGTATAAAAAAGACGCGGCAGTGTGTTGGACTGATCCTATGTACTCTTATTAAAATATATTATATATCTCTTCTCTTACTTCTTCTCTTTTCTTTTTCTTTCACATAACTGTCGTGAATTCTGTTAACGTCTATGTTTGTAAACTTGATTTATTCTTTGTATTCATTGTTACCTAATATAAAAAATGTTATTTACTATGACTGTACTTTGTAATCAAATTGTATTGGGAAGGGCCGTAAGTAATATTGTACAAGCGTGTGGCCCGACCCATTTGCATTTTTGTAAACATATGTAATACAGTATGTTTAAGGCAAAGAAGGATGTGTTTAGTTTTGCGTACTTGTATTGGGCCGATAAGGAAATTCCTGAGAAAAATGCTGACTTACTTATACTTTGTATCTCTAGAAACCCAGCTCAAAGATCGTTGTTTCTGACGGCCTGTTCATAGACGAGAGCTATCCGGCCAACAACACGTCCATCTTTCAGAAAAAAGAGGTCACAAAAAACGTGACCTGGAAACGACCAAGGGTAAGATGGAATTGAAATTGACATATGTTCTTGTGTTACGTTTTATATGTTCAATTATTGTTATACAATCAAACCAATCAAACAGGAAAATCTTATGTGTCTACTCTTTAAAGGGACCGGATATGATCTCTTGAATAATTGCGAATGTAAGTTCACATACATATATACAAATCAGCATAATGATCTCCAGTTTTGTAGGCAACATTTCCAACAGATGAATAAACCTATACTTTAAAACGGTGTATATACATTATTTGACCTGAACACTTGGATAGAGGTTTGACAAACGGTTTTGCCATTATTTGGCAGGTTAGTTTCTTTAAAGGATGGTTTATGTAATATGTTATCATTTACATATGAATGTATCGTTTGGAGCAGTATTAGTTTATGATTTAAATCCATTTACTTGAAATATGAGAATTCTATAATTATATGAATAGATGTTCATTCTATTATTACATCATACGGAGAATGTGACCCATTTCTTTGCAGTTGAATCTTTTATATTAAACCAAAGGAATCGGATTTATTGTAAATACAATATTCCCACATATAGATCCACGTTTATATATAGTTTTATATAAATATAGATAGGAATGAAACGTGAAATTTTCAGTTTGCGTTTCTGGAAGTTTTATCCCCGAACGGACGTCATAATTCGATATCTATCAATCTGGAACATAACTTTCCACTTACCATGTTATATAAGAACTTTTTCAGCAACTTTCGTTTTAATAAAAAATACTGTGCGAGTCTTGCATTCGGATGACGTCACAGCATGGAAGTTGGCACAAACAAAATCTTCACTCCAAAAAAAACTAGCTGCTGAAAAATGGTAAGTGGCAATAAATCCGCGCGAGTCTTGCATTCGGATGGCGTCACAGCGTGGAAATTGGCACAAACAAAAATCTTCA
This sequence comes from Cyrtodaria siliqua, assembly GCA_037043455.1. Taxonomy (NCBI): domain Eukaryota; kingdom Metazoa; phylum Mollusca; class Bivalvia; order Adapedonta; family Hiatellidae; genus Cyrtodaria; species Cyrtodaria siliqua. The sequence goes on along the minus strand of JAWPHD010015272.1, from coordinate 44,409 downwards.
CGGCAAAAAAATAAAAAAATAAACTGAAAAACATAGTTTTATCACATGGTAAGTGGCAATAATATTCTAGATTGTTAGAAAAACATCCGTAGTATCGATTTCTGACGAGCTTTCGGTGATAAAACTTTCGGAAAGGGAATTGAAGATTTCATGTAGCATTCCTTTCCTGACATAAATATACATTTTAATATACTAGTAGTGGATAGTCAACGTGATGTATTACATGCGTTTACAATATGTCCGATTCCTGTGATTAAACTGAAGATTATTCTTAATATTAATAATCATCTGTACATATACATATATATATATATATATACTGAACAAAAAAGTTTAGCATGGCCTTTTAGGGACATATAGTAAACCTATGAACATCGATGTGAAATAGAAAAAAATGTTATTTTTTATTTTCTAAGCGAAGTACAAGAATTATCTCCCAAATAATAAAAATGACTTATTTCGTGATACAAACATATTACTTGGAACAAATACAATGTTTGGCATTGACACGAATTGCTCATTCTGCCATTGTTTTAAAAAAACGCTAACATGTATTCCGGCACAAAACATTGTTATTCTCAAACAAAAATGTTCCAAATTAAGTAATTTTACCTGCCTTTTCATTGAAATGAGAAAGATTTTAATTGAGAAAGGTTTTTAATGAGAAAGATTTTCGATATCCTATGAACGTATATTCCCAACAGATTTGCTTCGTTTTTATTACCGACGTTGTTTACGTTGTACCATTATTAATTTGGATTGAGATCGCCACTAGTCCGTTTAATCATACATCATTACGTTGCCAATATCAATGTCTACGCTTATTAGTTAATTATTTAAATTATAATCAATGCTATACAGGAACGGTTTTATATTTCAATGACAAATTTAATCAGAATTGATAATATCGCACATGTTGCCGGAAACACACAGATATAAATATGTCACACAGGTAGGACTGTCATTGATAGAGATAAATAGATAGATATTTTTTTATTGATTTAAACTTTACAAGTTTATCATCATATACAATATGCAAACAGTTATACGTGACAGAATAAACAAAACAAACAAACAACAAAAACATAATTTTGCACACTAGTTTCAAATAAATTGTATTATTGAATAATTTGAAATATTAAATAATTGAATAAAAATGTGGAAATGACACTGAACTTTAACTTACGCAAATTAAATTAAATATTAAATTAAAAAAACAACAAAAAAACACAATTTTGTTCTCATTATCACAAAAGCAGTAACATAAATAATTAATTGATAATAGTTTTCATTCGAGGATAAACCTAGTTTTGATTAAACAATAAATCATTACGAGAATCAAAATTAATGCTTCTTTTATAAACCAAGATAAATTAAACAACTCTTTCTTATTACTTGTTTTCATTAGCTCTATGAATTTTAAAACACTTGGACGTTTATAATAATACTTTTTGATGTATTTTCTTCTTATATTAACATATACAGGACAAATCAAAACAAAATGGTATTCATCTTCAATGTCATTAGAATTATAAATGGTACAATAACGTTGGTTTCTTTCTAATCTGTTCTGTGCGTATCGCCCAGTTTCAATTCGCAGTGAATGCGACGATAGTCTTAGTTTTGATAAAACAATTCGCAACTTATATGGCAAAATATCGAGATATGGTTCATATTCAAAATTGCCTTTAAAATGTAAATACATTGACAAAACTCTATTATTTACAACATCGCTGTTCCACTTTTGAACAAAACAATCGACTAAACGCTGTTTAAAAACAGTATGAAATGTTTTCAAAGGAACACTATTTGGATTATTCCAAACATAGCCAAAACCATACTCGTTTAGAAGCTTTTTAATATTCCCAGCCCAACTATTACGCCAATTTTCTATGTTATTGACGGAATTATTGTAAATACTAGAAATTATAATATTGTCAGAGTTAACTGTTTTGCACCAATATTTAACGATTCTAACATAGCGCAATATATACAATGGATACCGCCCAAGTTCCCCGTAAATACCCGCATTGCTAGTAGAGGTCTTAACATTTAAAATATATTTACAAAATTTTAAGTGAATCCTTTCAATTTCTTTCGACTTAGAAAACCCCCAGGCTTCGCAACCATAATTCAGAATGGATCCAACAAAGGAGTCGAATAATTGACACATTGTCTTCGGTTTAAAATTAAACTTCTTAGTATTAGCAATTAATATATGTAAAGCCTTTAAACCCTTCCCTGCTAAACTTACTTGATTTAAAACAAATGTTCCGGTATAATTAAAAATAACTCCCAGATAATTAAAATCGTTAACTATTTCTAAGAAGTTGTCATTATATGTCCATGACTCATTTTGTCTTAATTGGCCCCTATTCCTAAAAACCATAATTTTGGTTTTGACGGAATTTACTTCTAATCCCCATTTATTACAATAAGCTAGTAATAAATCTAAATTTTGCTGCAAATCATCAGGTGATTTTCCTACTAAAACCATATCATCTGCAAACAGTAGAAGAATAAGAGTAATATCGTCGATAGTAAGACCTGAACTAATACCATTTTGTAAATATAACTCTAAATCTTCAACGAAAAGGGAGAAAATTATCGGGGAAATTACCTCCCCTTGCATTAGACCGATTGAACATTCGAAAAAATCTGAATAACTATTGCAACTTTTAACACAAGATTTTACTTTAGAGTACGTGTCTCTTATTATTCTAAGTAGCTTTCCATTTATGCCTATTTTATAAAGTTTTAGCCATAAGGCATTCCTATAAACGCTATCAAAAGCTTTTTTCAAATCAACAAATGCACAATACAATCGACCTTTCTCATTTAATATCTTGTGAATAACAGATTGTAATACAAAAATTGCGTCGATAGTTGAACGACCCGACCTAAAACCAAATTGGGCGTCTGATATAATATTATTATCTTCACACCATTTACTTATCCTTTTATTTAAAATACCGGTAAAGATTTTGGACAAACAACTAACAATAGTTATTCCTCTGTAATTATTTACGTCGTCAGGGTCGTTCTTCTTAAACAAAGGTATAATAATTCCCTCGGTCCATTTTTCTGGAAAATATCCGGAGTTTAGTACAGCATTAAATAAATCAACAAGATGCGAGGAAATGATATCTACTGATTCGAGGAAATATTCATTCATGACAAAGTCTCCAGAAAGTGACTTATTTCGCTTCAAAGAACGAACAACAGATTCTACCTCAGCATAGGTAGAAACGATATCGGTGTATCATCGATTCTTTTCAGACGATCGATATATCGATACATTTTTTTCAGAAATCGATTCAAACAGAAAAAAAAACAGTAAAAAGCACAACTCAAATAAACGCCGTCTTGTTTTATGGTTTTCTCGCGAACACTTCCATTTAAACCGGAATTCGGTGCGCTGTGAGGTGGTTTGGGCTAAATCATGTCCAACATGTGTGTAGACACGGACTGTATCCGTCATCTTTTAAGTTTCGTTTCTGTCATTTAATTTATTCATCTCGAAACGATGGTTTAAAAAAGCGACGATTAACTTGAATTGAAACAGCGATTGCTTTGCTGACACACGCAAATAAATGTATGTAAAAAAGCGTAATTTATTTTTGATTTTGACCAATTAATAATTATAAATGCCTACTGTTAGGTATATAAAATCAAGCAAACTACCATATGTGTTTCAAAGAGTATTTTTGAAACGTTACAACACCCATTTAAAAGCAATATATACATGTTTTAACATTCGAAATGCTTACAATGCTCGAGCAAGTGCAGCCATAACCATTCCAGTCGATATATCGATATATCGTCGATATTTTTCCTTCGATATATTGATATGGTCGATACGCTTCACACCCGATTTCTAAAACTGTTTTTTTGTATGCTTATAGTTACAATTTGTATTCATTTAGACAAAGAAGCAGTCTACTTTTGTTTTACATATCCAATAATTTACAACCCTTGTGGTGTCAGACCGGTGAAAATCAGCCCTTTGAACACAATGCAAACTACTGTGCATTTCAGGGTACCTATGCGTCGAATATGAATCTAGATATTTTTTTATTCCTTTCAATATGTTTTCATACCTGATATGATTGAATAGAATGAAAACGGACGCTCCTGAATCTGTTTTCAATCTTCCAGTAGCCATCCTCTAAGCTTCACAAAGTCAAAAAATAATTTTGAACACCCTTGTTCACATGTAATTTTATTGACAGCCGAAAACCAAAATGGCGACAGCGGAACATTCCATTTTTCTAGGGTAGGGTGACTTAAAAAATCAGTTGACCGCTAGTGGTTTAAATAACAAAATATAAATGCAGTATGCTATTTACCTAGCCTTTATTTGCTAGATATAATATTTTTCATTCCAAAATAAAGGATAAGTATGATCGATTGCCGGAGGTGCTGAACATTGAACAACAACATCACCCTGCAATAACCTACGTTTTACTTGGTACATCCGAACCCTAGAAACAGACATGCGCAGACGACAATTTCTAAAAATAAGGCCGCCATGTTGTTTTAATTTTTACAATATAAACAATGGGGTCAAAATGAATTTTGGGCTTTGTGAAGCATACCGGATGGCTATGGCAAGATTGTAAACAGATCCAGGAGCGTCTGTTTTCATTCTGTCTAACCATATCAGGTATGAAAACATATAGTAAGTAATAAAAAAAATCGATTCATATTTGACGCACAGGCACCCTGGAATGCACAGTAGGCTATATCTGGAGATCGGTCACAAGTTCCACAACATTCGTTCGCTTAAATACACTTTATTTCTGTGAATTAAACACATTTGGCTCGCAAACGGTCCCATATCTGGAATAAAACACCGATTCAGTTTTTCAACATTTCACATCATTCATTCACACTATGCGTATTTTGAAATAAACATCAGTCAAAACCACATCTCTGTGCTCATACTCTCTAAAGAAATAATCCTGACAAACACAGTGAAATACTTACTATTCATGACAACAGACATACTACTTTACATCAGATTAGATTTAACAATGAAATAAAAACTAATCTTGGGAAAAACACATACAAACTGAGGAAACTTTCGATTTTTTCAAGAAACTATTTTAGCACCCTACGACCCTGAAGTACTTCCTGACTGGTCTTGCACCTTGTGTACACTATCACTTCACGCCATTCAATGTTGTAGTATTCTTTATTTCCTCCATGTATAGGAGAGCATATATACATAAACAATGATATACACACAATTACATACAACTATACTGAAGGAAAAAGAAACGCGACAAGGAAATTTCCGCTATAATAGTGTATGTACAAACTGCTGCTATTGATTGGATGGTACATGGCTACGTAAGATCTTTCCTTCGGAAAAAAAAGACTAAAACAACACGTAACACAGCAAATAGTAGTCCTGCAAAGTTTCATAATTGACAGAGTACGCGTTTGGTTCGAGCAAACTTAGGATGCAAAATTTTGCAAACTCTTTACGTTAAATAAAGTACTGAACTGGTTCAATTTTTCAAAGAGGAACTTCAACATTTATGAATTTCTTGTTACAATGTGTACCATGTGTACTGTGTTTTAAACTTGTACAACATCACAGTTGTGTCCTTTATCTAACTGCACCTTTTTTTTTACAAATGGAATTAAGTGTGCAGTATATACAATATATAGCGGAAATTCCCGTGTCGCGTTTCTTTTTCCTTTCAGTATAATACTTATATAGAAGTACAACTAACTACGATAACGACTGTACTAGGATTACGATAACGACTGTACTAGGACTACGAGATAACGACTGTACTAGGATTACGATAACGACTGTACTACGACTACGATAACGACTGTATTAGGATTACGATAACGACTGTACTAGGACTACGATAACGACTGTACTAGGACATCGGACTAAATACTGCTGGGGGCTGATCTCAAAGTTGTATAACAACCTTGGTTTCAGTAGGCTCACAGTGGTATATGTCTAGAAAAAAGTCAATAACAAATCGAATTAAAAATATATATACGTCATATGCATAGACCGTTGAGACTATTTTTCTTAATACAGTCTTCGATGCCGAAGTTTTAATGGGGCTTGCCTGAATAATTGATCACTAAAAACGTTTTTGAGAGAAAGGTACACATCTGATGCAGATTCAATATTTTGGTTTGAATATTTGTGTGTGGGAGGAGCGGGGGCATGGGGAGCGGAGGATCCTTCGAAATAAAATGTTTTCCTACATGGCGTTTAGTGAATTATGTTGTATTTTTCCAAAATAATTGTATGTTAAATCCAATGATGACTTACTATTCATGACAACAGACATAATCCGGCATGCATAGGTTATACTTGTGGGATTTAAGAGGATGGGTGCAGAGTCCGCCCTATCCCTAAATCCGCCTTAGTACATGATAAATACACGTTTTTCTTGCATACCGGACAAGGATATCTGTCATTTTACCGGCTAGATATTTCCATCTCACCCTAGGGTCGAGATAAAATTCACGCACGCCAACATCCGGTATGCAGGAAAACATGCAAAACGTTAGTAGCTGGCGGCGTCAACGCACAACATGTCTCTGATATGCAAGAAAAAGAATCCATCATGGGTATTCGGTTGAGATAGAGAATTCCAACCCTCGGTATAAGTGTTTTAATCGGAACCTCGGCAGAGCCTCGGTTCCGATAAAACCACTTATACCTCGGGTTGGAATTCCCTATCTTCACCGGATACCCATGACAGATTCTTATAATCCCCTATGTCTTACGCCGTAGCCGGGATAATGAAGACGCTGTTCGCCTCTCACTCCTCTGGGAGCTCGAATTGTCAAGTGAAAAAGTGTAGAGTCTTAAGGGGTTCTTGTTGTGTGGATCAATATTGATATTTTCTTATTTAGATGGTCTAAATATAGTGAATGAAACTAAAATTACCCTTTATTTATAAGAATATTCATTGCGGGACAGCAATGTGTGCTATCCTAGGTTACGCACCAGGATACATTTAAAGGGGAAAACGGGAATTTTCTTCTTTTTTTTGTTTTAAGTCACGGCATTCTGTTAATTTGTTTGCACATTTTGAATGGTGCAAATAAATTGCTTTACATATTACTAACTGTTGATTATATTGCAACAATAAATGTATTTAAACTTATGGTAGTACTGAAAACTCAAATTATACTACCTTTTATTTCAATATCGGAATCAAATACAAAACCCTGTTGGATTTTGGAGAAAAAAAATGGAAGATCGTGCAGCAAGTGCGCTTATCGCCTTGAATGCATATTAGAACAATTGAATTTATCAGTTAACCCCAACATCGAAATGGATGAGTCCACAACAATAGAAGGTTAGTTTTTTTTATTTAAAAAAGTATGTTATACATGAGTGCTCAATTGTTTCGCATTTGTTTCGGCGTTTATGCGGTTTTCAACGTCGGTAGTAAATGACGTAATCCATGAATCGCTTTAGTGGTTTATGGTAAATTTGCCATTTACTACCGGTGTTTAAAACCGCATAAACGGCAAAAAAAACACGATTCGTGGATTTTTCCATTTATACCGGCACCAAAACCGAATAAGCAGCGAACAAATGCGAATTAATTATTGTGTAATTACATTATTTTACCGTCGCTATAATAGTATCAGCAAAACGTCGAGTAAAAGAGAAAGCACCACTGTCAGCATCATTTCGTGCAGTGGAATATCCATTTTCTGTTGACACCGGATGCAAGCGCAGCGCGTGCATGCAGTGCATTCAGTTCAGTTCGTTCATCTTTTTGAAGTGGAATAGCCACTTTCTATGCGTGCGCAGCCGAGCGTAAATAGTCACACCTGCTTGAAAAATGAAATATATTCGAGATTAAACACTATATTGTTTCAAAGGAAGGTATGAAGTGAATGCAAAAAATATTAAATAAAACCAGTTCGCAATAGACGGTTTGAAGCGAATATCAACTTTATTAGGTGACGGTGGCGGATAACTTGTCGTTTGCAAAATATATATATTGCTCTGTAAACCATCTCATCATATCATGTAAGAAACTAGTTTAATAAATTCTGAAATAATGATTGTTGGCTGTTTGGTTGAATGGTGGTTTACGTTATTTTCACCACATTTTAGGCTATACATAACGGTCGATTTTTTGTAGTAGTGGCAGACAACCCACCTTTTCCTACTAGTTCATGTGGGGTCAATAATACATTTCAGTGGCCTATATATAGTGATGAGCAAACGCTTGGTCGAGCATTCAAGGCGTATTGCCTGTTGAGAAAACCCCTCTGTTTTAGTCGGTATCCTTTCCGTAGTTAGTTGTACAGATCTTCCTTACACAAATCAATAACAATGCATCACAATTTCCTTAACACATACCGTTTCTTTTACAGGATATTCATCCGAATGCAACTCTCGTGTCAGATGGCACCTCACGCCATGACATGAAACAGGGCGATCTCAACGACTGCTGGTTCCTCTCAACCTTGTCGGCCATTGCTGAGAAGGCGCAGCTTATATCGAAGGTATCCCTAACTTATATAAACAATGGTTTTAATTTATTAAGATATTAATTCAATTTCAGCTTGTATTCAAAGGAAATGTATAGTTGATAATACTGGAAACGTATAAGGGTCACTAGGATTTATGCAACTTTACAACTTCAAGTTTTAAAGTAAGGCTACTTGGTGCGCTCAAATAACGTAACCTCAACATTTTCAGTTGCATTAAGCATAAGTCAAAACAATGAAAATATGTGTTTGCGAAAAAACCTTGTTAGGACAAAGTCGATTTGTTTAGTCATTGTTGGTTAAGAGGCTTTAATGACTTTCTAGTTGTGATAATATCCAATAATGCGAATTAATAATGTTAATATAACGTTTTCCGTTTGTCTAAACTAGCTTAAATGTCATTAATGCTGAAAACTAGGCTATACACCGGTTTCATGTTGTAATATCATTATGATTTTAATTATTAATCCGTGGCCGCAAGACGCTGTGTTTGATGCATTCTCGCATCTCACCGCTACGGGTTCGTATCCAAATGTGAACTCGACTTGTAAGTGAGAAAGTATCGATTCTTACGGATGATGGGAGGTATCCAGTAATGATTCTATTCAGGGGAAAGTGGATGGTCTGCCTCCACCACGAAAATATCGACCGTCATATATAGCCTAACATGTGCTGAGAATGGCGTAAAACACCAGTCAAAAAAACTAATCCCTCAGTTATTTGTCTTTGATCTATACCATATAGATGTGTCGTCGGCAAACTACTTGAAATTAGTCGTATTTCTTTGAAGTCAGATACAATTTAAGGATGATTCCACGAGTGCCAGTCGTACTGTGAAGGTCTCACCATACTATCGTACTGTGAAGGTCTCAACATACTATCGTACTGTGAAGGTCTCAACATACTATCACGTTTGACTTAATAATAACCATATAAGGTCTTCACGGGATTCTTCAAAGCATTTTTTAGCCGAAAAAGCCCTATACTGTCTTGTTTAATACGAGTCAAGTATTTATTATCTACACTTAATTTACTATAGTGAGTTTCAATTATTGAATTAGTGAGTTTCAATTATTGTATAGTTGTTATTGTCATGTTGCCATTTAAAAAATAAATAGCGAGCGCGTTTATTTATGGCTTATCGAACGCGATCATAAGAATCTTTCATGAGTATCCGGTAAAGATGGGGAATTCCAACACGAGGTATATTTATAGGTTATTTAACAGTGTTCTGTACAATACGGATATATATTTGGACGAGTACACAGCTTGGAAAATCATATTGGACGAGCCGCTAGGCGAGTCCAATATGATTTTCCAAGCTGTGTACGAGTCCAAATATATTCCGTATTGTACAGAACACTGTTAAATGATCTTTTTATTCTATACCTCGACTTTTTCCCTAAAATATATTTTGTATATTTCTAGCTTTATCTAGAGCGCCTGTCGATTCAGACTTTCATTCGGAACCTTTTCACGCGCTTCGGTCTTTATCATAGGTTTAACATGGGACCTGTGAATCGTACAATACGAAAAGAATACGGGTTATTTTGTACGCGCGTGCGTCCCGATACGGGAATATATTGTACGGTCACGTGATTCGAATGAGCGTCTACGATTGGACGTATAAATTAGGTATAGAATAATAGTTTTTATCGGAACTGAGGCTCTTAAAACAATTATATCGAGGGTTGGAATTCCCTATCTGAACCGGATACCCATGATTGATTATTTTTCTCGCATAGCTGAAGCTAAAGCCGAACAGGAAATGACACAGAACACATCAGCTAAAGCAGATATAAAAGCCAAGCAGGAAATGAAGCAGGAAATGAAGCATTCAATGACAACACCATGCATATAAAGATAAATAAAAGGCTAGGTATATGACAACACAAACATAAAACCTTTGAACGGTCAGTGGCAAGAATTTTTTGTATTTGGGGCGGAGTTAAACCAGGTTCTAGGGTTCACCAAACCTCACTCTTACTCTAAAATCACGCATTCAAAACAAACAAAAATGGCAAGGGTACGTAGAAAGGAAGTAAATAACTCTCATCTGCAGCAGAATTAGGATATATTAACTTCGACCCATACACGTAAGTACTATACAGTAAAAATATCTAGGCATGAAATTCGTATGTTTCACTTATGTGATACATATGAATTCCACAAAATAATTTATGTTTTACATATGAAAGTAACACATATGTCAATATGTTTTTACTAAATAATGTTCAAACATAAACAGGTTGTTAAACCATTTTCTACTATATTCTAGAATTTTTGTTATAAATACTTTATGTATTTTATGCATAATACATTTCATATGTGACACAGGTGTGCTATTTTAACATGACATATGTGGTACACAAAATTATGTGACGCATATATTTCATTAACATGTTTGGCACATATGTAATACAATGAATTATATATGAAAGAAACATGCAAATAATAATAACGTAACACATATGTGGCACATGTCACAACATCTTTCCTGAATAGCATTAATGTCATATATCTCAGACCAGTCCACGAACAACCAAGGCAATTGCTAGTATCTCAGCAACAATAACTACTGGCCACCACTCTCTAAGGAACCAGTTCATGATATTTATCAGACCTAACTCTCAGGTCTAGCTGAACCAAGATAGATTAGCTACGACACGTACACTAAGTTATATCTCTATAATGCAATGCCTCTCCGTGGCCGAATGGTTAATGAAGTTGCGTTGTAAACCTTCGCCTCTCACCGATGCGGGTTCGAATCCCATTCGTACGGATGGCGGGAGGTGTACAGTACTGGTTCTACCCAGGAAAAGTGGGTGGCCTGCCTCCACCACAAAATTCGACCGTCATATATACTCTTATATGTGTTGAAAATGACGTAAATCTCCAATGCTTACAGGAAAACACGGGTGTCGGACCGTATTTGGTACAAAAACGAATATGTACAAATTTGTACCATATTCGGCCGAATATGGTACAACTGTCTAATTGTACCATATACGTATCTGCAGTTTTGGGGTAAAATGCCTGACCAAATATGGTACAAACTTGTACCATATTCGGATGAAAAATGTACCACATTCGTTCCGAATATGGTACACACTCATCATCGTCATCGTCATCATCATCATCGTCATCATCATCATCATCATCATCATCATCATAACTACAATTTGCATCAACGTCATCAATACCATCATGAAAATAATCATCATCGTCATCATCATCATCATCATCATCATCATCATAACTACAATTTGCATCAACGTCATCAATACCATCATGAAAATAATCATCATCGTCATCATCATCATCATCATCATCATCATCATAATCATCATCAGCATCATCATCATCATCATCATAATCATCATCATCGGCGGCCGGTAATCATTGGCGTCAACATAATAAAAAACTTTTTTCATCATCATCATTATAATCATTATCATCGGCCGATAAACATCGCAGTTATCATCATCACAATCATCAAACCCCAATCATCATCACCATTGTCATCATCATCAATTACATCATCATCGTCACCATTAACACCATCATCATCATCGTCACCATTAACGCCATTATCATCATCATCGTCATGATGATGACAAAAGTTTTGATGATGATGACGACGATCAAAATTACCGTCATCATCATCATCACAAACTTTTATCATCATTGTCATCATCATCACCATCATTATCACCACAATCATCAAGGTCATCATCATCATCATCAACACCATCATCATCATCACCATTATCATCATCGTAATGAAGATCACAAAAATGTGATGATGATAACTGCGATGTTTTTCGGTCGATGGTGATGATGATGACAAAAGTTTTGTAATGATGATAAGATCAAATTTTCCAAGAAGCGCTGGCGCGCTTCATGGATTTGCTCGCCTACCTTTACCCTTACAAGTTCACACTCTATGAACACAACCAAAATGCGATAATCCTCAAACTTTTACAGAGTTACCTGGAGCAAGCACGTCTCTAGTCTTAGAGTACTAGTACTTAGTAACCAGTACTAAGCAGATACATTCGCCAGTAATTGACAACTGCCCTACTTGAAACAGCGGTAGGGGAAGAATGGCCGTAGAAATCATTTCGTGACCAATCTCCACGAAAGTATCTGGCCCGCCCGGGAATCGAACCCAGGCCGCCTGCGTGCCAATCTGACGCGCAACCGACTGAGCTAGCCGGCGAAACAGTTACACAACCAGCAAAATCCATGTAAAGTGTGGTTAGGTTAGCTGTTTCTGTTACTGCTAGTTACGACGACGACGACGACGACGACGACGACGACGACGACGATGATGATGATGATGATGATGATGATGATGATACTTTTGTCACTTCCAATATTAGGTTAATACAATGTATTTGAGTTTGAAAAAAAGTTTACACATTGGCAGACTATTTCATTTATTAAGAAATACATAATTTATGTACCATATACGTAGGCCATTTTCATTTTATGAGTTTTTTTGGTATGTACCAAATACGTTTTGGCGAGCATAGACAAACTTATTCCAACCGAATATGGTACAATGTTTGTACCATATTCGGTCGAAAATTGTACCATATTCGGTCCGAATATGTACGGGCATTAGTTGACTTTCGTTTGACACACGGTCTCACTGAACGTTTCCATCAAGATGCTTCATATTAAAAGCTGTGTCACCGGTTATGGCTAGTAACAGAACGCCTCTAATTGTTCAGCTTTTAATTACACTCCTTGTGTTGCACCAAACATGTGAGCGAGTTTTTTTTCAATAGAAGAATGCTGCAGTGCTTTTAGAGTACAATGGGGACAATATCACCAATAAGGTGGTTAGAAGGTTAGAAGTCGGTTGAAGGTATCCATAAGAGCCCACGTTGGTACTAGAATGTTGAAGGGGAGGTTAAAGATAATTCGATTGTTACAGCCAATCAGAAGTGTAGAAGAATGTACAATTCGATCTTATTCTGGTTCAATCCAGTAAGCGAATGTGTTGTTCCGTCACGTGCACAATATAATAGGCATTCGTGGCAAAGCGGGCGGATAAGACGAATAGTTTCTCAGAACTGAATGTTGTTTAACGATTCATCAACCCATTACATGTTAGCTAGAGTCGCCCAGAGACAGGGAAAGGATAGATAGGAATCCGGGATCCTGCCATAGACTTACACACCATTAGAATCCTGTGGTTTAAGTCCCCATCAAACTCCATTAACTGTCAAATTAACCCATGCATATAATGTTGCTATGGTGCTTTGATATACGAAAGCCCGTTACATAGTTCATGTTAACCGTGTAACGTATCATTTTGTTAGAATTGTATTGGTTGGCTATTATAACTATATGCGCAAATTGTGAAATGGCCGAGACTATGGAATTATGATTGATTCGCTCGTAAAAATGAATGGCAATAGAAAAGTAAACACCTCAAAGCCGAAACTGTCTAAATCAAGACACATACTATACGGGCATATGCGATGACATAAAGACTTCTATAGAAGAAATGTAAGAACTCTTCTGTTATGTGGACTATAACCCAGGGTCCGTATTCATAAAGCTTCTTAACAATATATAACAAGCCAAAATTTATCAATTTTTTAAACACCCTTTTCTACCATTTTAATACATGTTTTTTATGTTTTTATACCCACGTTTTTGAAAAAAAGGGTATATTAAAATCGCCTCCGTACGCCCGTCCGTCCGTTCGTTACCATATCTCCTCCTAAACCGCTAAACGAAATTCAACCAAACTTAGGGTATGACTTCAGCATATGATGACGGCGTGCACGAGCAACACTATTTTTGGCTCCGCACCGAGGGGCCCTACGGAGGTGGTGGGCGGGTCAAAAGGTCAATGACACTAAAAATTCAATTACACTGTCATTTTTCCATATTTGTGCACATAACTTGGTGAATGTAATCGTCTATGAAAGATAAACAACATATGAAACGATTTTATTATTTCGAACTCGGACGTCTGCCCAGGGGCCCAGGGGCCCAGGGTGTGTGGGGTGGGGTGGGGTGGGGTGGGGTGGGGTGGGGTGGGGTGGTTTTCTTGGGTATTTTTTTGTTTGTTAGTAATTATGTCTCAAATGAAACAATATGAAGATGGCGCTGCACCCAGGGCCCTCAGGGCGTAAAATTGTCAATTTCACAAACAATTCAATTTTCCATATTTTTGCACATAGCTTGGTGGTGTGTGTGTAACTGTCTAAGAAAGATAAACAACATATCAAACGATTTATTATTTCGAACTCGGACGTCTACTTTTTTTTTAATTATGTCTCAAACGAAACATTATGATGATGGGATTACACTGTATACATTTGTTTCCTCCTACTTCATCGGTGGGGGCCTGGGGGAAGGGGCATCAAATACACTAATTATTCAATTACAGTGTTATTTTTCCATACTTTTGCACATTAGTTGGTATAATAGCCATCTATGAAAGAGATACACAGCATGTCAAATGATTTATTATTTAAAACTAATGTCGTCTTCCCTGGGTGTTGGTTTTGGAGGAGGTGGGTGGTGGTTGGGGGTGAGGGTATCAGGGGGTCACCTTTTTTTTAATTATGTCTCAAACGAATATTTTGATGAGGGGATTACAGTGTATAATAGTATGTTGTTCTCCTGTATGTATGTGTGTGTGTGATGGTGGGTAGGGGTGGCCTGTGTGAAGAAAACGTGGGTATTTGTGATGGCGCGCCGTCGAATTCGTTCCAGTTAATAATGCTATGGATTAAAATACCCCACAGCTAAATATTTATTTTAAAATAGGTGCTCTGTAGCTGAGAGGTTAATAAGGATATCTGAAAATATGTAAAAATCGTAAATTTTGGTTTAAGTAATATTTTCTACTTAAGTTGCTTGATGTATACGGGCCCAGACTTATATGGTGACGTGATTTATAAACTTCGTAAGAACCTTTGTCATGATCACTTTCATACAGTCATTATTAAACGTGTAAGAAAGCTTATCAAAAAAAATGCTATGACCCTATCATTTTGCAACGCACTGCATGTTTAGTGGCTGATCCATTTATAGTTCGCCACTATGATTTCCTCTTTGATTGTTCGATGAACGGACAGAGAGTCGACCCTATGGTGACGTATACCTAAATCCTGAAAGGTTGTCTATCTTCAATCTTGTTCTGAAGTGGCCTAAATGGTGTATTCTCTTGTTGCTCTAGCTTCTCTAGCTTCTACCAAGTCACTGAGAAATTCGTTTGTGGCTTTCTATGCTTTGTTTAATATTCATATATACATGATCATCTTTGTGTTATGCTTATATTGTCTATGTATGCTGCCTAGTTTGTTAGAGGATATAGCCTGGTGGGAATTTCTGTATTTACTCTCATTTTATAGGGATGACAATATGGTAAGAGTGAGGTTAGATACACCCTAGAAACTGATTTAAACTAACAGCGGCCGTTTTGCCACACACCGTTCCGATGCGGTTTCCCCAGTGTCAGTCCGTTTATGGTTATGTTGTCACATTCTTTGTTTCTATGTTTCCTTGTAATACTATTTTTTTGATTACGTGTTTTAGTTGACTGTGTTCTGTGAATGTTAAATTTTCTGTTTGATTTTCATAAGCTACTTTGTTTAACAAATGGCATAATGTTTGATAAAGCAGTGACTTAACTTAGTTTAGCCTCCGTGGCCGGTGTCTTAAAGACGCTGAGTTTGAAACCCGCTAAACAAATTGACCGTCATATATAGCTTACAATGTGCGGAAAATGACCTAACACGTACATCACTCAACCTACCAGCCTAACTAATGTATGTATGATGCGTAGTGACGTTTTCTTTAATATCTAAATGTGGATGTATTGTTAAGTGAAAGGTTGTGCTTTTGTTTTAAACAATTAAAGAATTTCATTTCAGCCAGATAATCTTTACATTAAAACAGCGCCGGGGTATTTGTTTCGTTAGACAAACGATACAACTGCTGTTACGGATATCATCAACGACCGAGTGCGGTTTAATATTGAATAGAACTACAGTAATATGTCGACTTGTTTTTCTTTTTCAGATTATCCCGTTCGATTATACTATAGGAAGTAAAACGTATGATGGACGGTTTCATTGTCGTTTTTGGCAATTTGGTGATTGGACAGATGTCTTTATTGACGACCTTCTACCAACTGTAAATAATAAATTGCTATTTGCTCATTCGTCAGCGCCAGAGGAATTTTGGGTGTCACTTGTAGAGAAAGCCTATGCAAAGTAAGGTGTTATTTTACATAGATAAATAGTAAACAGTGCATTCATGTTTATACAAAGAATAGTTAAAGGCTAAAAGCAGAGGACATTACGTGGTCCGAGTATTAACATCCATACCCCATCCAACCCCTACTCCAAGAAGCGAAAACGGGGTTGGCTGGGGTATGAAAAAATACTTAATTTCCGCTCAAAAAGTTTGCATATTGTAAAATAAAAACATTTAACTGGTAATTTTAAGCAGGTGATAGCATTTTTTCAGTAATTTTGTTTTATAAACGTGTTTTATTGGCGAAATATCGGTTATAAATCCTGCTAATATAAGCTTTCCCATCGTTTAATGGAATTAAAGCCCGACCACGTAATGTTTTCTTTCTTTTGATTTGTTATGAATATGTTGTATTTTTTATTTTAAAGATCCGTTTTATTGAACATGATATTTTATCCCATATCACCACATAAAAGCACAATCATCTTAATAATATTTACAGTAGGTCAGTCATTTCCATTTATAATTCAACTTCCAACTTCACTTACCTTTCTTCAAAACAACATTCATTCAGTGTCATATAGGGTTCCTCTTCACGAAAATTCCTTAAGTAAAATACTTCATTCAATTAAACCGTTACTTGGAGAATGGCGTTCTTCTAGTAGACCCATTCGTCGAGAAGAAGTTGTCCTAGCCCGGTGCAGGATAGGGCATACACGTCATATTCATTCATAATTATTACAAGATGAGCAATTACCAGAATATATACCCTGCTTTGCACCGTTAACGGTCAAACACATCTTGTTGGAATGTGTAGACTTTGATGGTACTACAATGTTAATACTATGAAAGAGTTATTTGATACTATAGATTTTAGTCTTGTTTTAGATTTCATAAAAGAGATCAGACTATATAAATCATTATAATGTGTTCTTATATATATTTACTTGTTTATATACCCGTTGTCGGGCATTTGTTGATTTACATATATAGTTTATATTGCTACTATATCATCCCTTATTTTTTTATATTTTATCGTTATATATTTACATTATTTTTTAATTAATACTTCATTTCCTGATCTTTTATCAGTTTTTGCGCACAATATGACCTATTTATGTGTCGACGTGCCGTAAAACGCCATTCATTCATTCATTCAATGAATAAATGATAAAAACTATTTAAAGATACTCCGTGTAGTTCCCGTGCAATAATAGGCCACATACAGACAGAGGGGTAATATCCTAATGTACATTTAGTCAGTTACGTTCAACGTCTTCATCATGACACCTGTATTATTTCTCCGTGGCCGAATGGTTAACGACGTTGCGTTGTAAACCCTCGCTTCTCACCGCTGCGGGTTCGAATCCCACTGGGAGCTCGACTTGTATGTGAGGTAGTGTCGATTCTTACGGATGGCGGGAGTTGTACAGTACTGGTTCTACCCAGGAAAAGTGGGTGGTCCACAGATATAAATGTGTTCTGATCAGTACTTAGGAACATTAATTTAAAAATATATATTAAACACTTATATACTTAATAGTTGTCAAATACTTTTTAACTAGTAATACATACAGATGATCTTGAAACTCACCTATGAAATTATACAAATTGTCATTAACTGGAAAATATTGTGTGTATTTCATATACATGTTTATATGTATGTGAACTGTTGGGCGTAATGCCTTATGTTTGAATAAAATATCTATCTATAACCATACATGTCTTGAAAATGACGTAAAACACCATACAAACAAACAAAAACTGTATTTTTTTATGTGCTAATGGAGTGGTGGCATAAACTTGTATCGTGGCTCCAGCGAAAAATGGAGTGTTTACAACATAATTTGCAGTGACTCTGCTTAGTTGTATCTCGATGTTTATGGAAGGTTGATCTTAAATGTTCATTCATACCTGTGTATTGGTGCATCATTAAACCAAATTCAGCTCCACTGTTTAATGTTATTCTTTAAATTAATGAATGCATAAAAACTTCAAGTATGACGAATTCAATAATGGAACACGGGCTCATATTCTGTGGCTGATAAATATTATATATCTCATTTAAATTAATGAATGCAAAACACCTCCAAGTATGACAACTTCAATATCTGGAACAATGGATCATATTCCTTTCCTGAGAAATATCTCTCTCATTTAACGACTTTGATTCTCTAATACCCAGACAAGAAATCCCCTGTCAGTAATAAAACAACTAATAGCATGGAAACAAATAGCAAGGGATTAGACGCGATCTGAAAGAGTTATGAGCGTCATTATACATTATACCATCACACATGGCAATCTGGAGTTTTATATCAGGCATTACAATTAGAACAGCGATTTATTAATCCTGTATCATTTTGGCTTTAAAACTGCTTTCATATCATTAAATAAAAAATTGAGAATTCTATTTCTATTTCCTTCATTAGTATAAATATTTTTTAAATATATTATTGGTGCAATATTATCAAAAGTCAATAATATGTAAAACAATTTGCTTTGAACTATTCTAACAATTAATATTAATGATTGAACAAATACAAGTTACGAGAAAAACTAAAGGGACGCTGTAAGTTTTAAAAAAATCAAGATTGTCGTGTATCCCTTTAATGGAGATATAGACGATATAAAGGGACACATAGTTCTAACTGTTGAGTACATTTTTGATTTATTATTTGTAATCAGGTTTAAAATCAAAATGATAGTGTATAAATAATCGAGATTCTAATTGTATTATTAATTAAAACTTCAAGACCGCCGTGTGTCCCTTTAGCGTAAAATGACACTAGGCGGAAAGGAAGGATATTTGCGTATAACGACCGTCGATCGGTGGGCCAGATGTTGCTCAAAAGATAAGAATGTGTCAATAAAAATAATTATCCGATCTACAGGAGGTCTTTTGCAATAAAGACAAGCAAAGGCAAACATTTGAACACAATTATGATCCTGAAAAGCTTTCCAGAGTTCAAACAAAGTTATTGTCTTCTGCAGCCTGCAATAAAAAAAACTTTACTCTACCCAACACCACTGCGCGCAATCCGGTCAATAACTTTTTCCATGAAATAATTCTATCAATATAACTTTGAAGTAATTAAAGTGTTGAATCATTTTGGAACTACTGTATATTGGAGGGTAGAACAACCTCTTGCGTTTCTCGTTGCTTCCAATAGGTCTCCTTTTTCAGTATGTATTGACATGCACACTAGCGTCTGTTTAGTGTTGTGTGGCGCCTGTAAGCGTCTGTCCGACTTGTGGCGCCTGTAAGCGTCTGCCCGATATGTGGCGCCTGTAAGCGTCTACCCGACATGTCGCGTCTGTAAGCGTCTGCCCAACATGTGGCGCCTGTAAGCGTCTGCCCGATATGTGGCGCCTGTTAGCGTCTGCCCGACATGTAGCGCCTGTAAGCGTCTGTCCGAGTTGTGACGCCTGTAGGCGTATACCAGACAAATATTCGGGATTGTTATTACTTACTGTGTATTTGAGACCTTTGAGTCCAATCATTTGACTTTAAAGTGGTATCCGGTGCTAGTGGGCATAAGTAGTCTTGCACCTTATATTACCGCTCATGAACAGAAGCAATATAACTGAGTCTGTTACGTTTTTCTCTTGTGGGTAAGGGATCCCCTTTACAGTATTCATTACTATTGCTAAATGAGATAACAGTATATTAAAGGAAAAAAGAAACGCAACTCGGGATTTTCCGCTATATTATATATATACTGCACACTCAATCCACGTAATATTACAAAAACATGTTATGTAAAAAATCTGCAACTAGTTAAGAAAAGGACAAAACTGTGCTGCTGTAGACTTAAGTATCACAGTGCACTTTCTAGCACGAAATTCAGAAATGTTGGAGTTTCGCTTGGAAATGTTTAGCCATTTCAGTGCTGTATTTAATGTAAATGGGTGCAAACTGTTGTGTCCTTAGTTTCCTCACATACTTGAGCCAAACCCGCATTCTATCAATAATGAAAATTTGAAGGGAAAACGTTTGGTGTGCTGTGTGTTGTTTTTGATTGTTTTCTCGAAAGGAGAGGTCTAATTCAGCCAGGTAGGACTCGATTAACTGCATCATATTATATATAAGATATATGGCGGAAATTCCCGAGTTGGTTTTCTTTTTTCCTTTTGTATACATCTGGATAAGACGTATGCACATGGCACTTATATATACTTGAAACTTATCTGGCGACTTAGAGAACTCTGCAGGGGACATGACTGATTATCGTATTTTTCTTTGATTTCCTATCATTATGACCAACGGGATACGTGACGATTGGCTGTTTGTTTAAATACCACTTTCAGGTATTGCGCTGATCGGAAATCAATTGTATTTAATAGTTGTTGTTTCTGTTAAAATGCCAGAGAGCTTTTGAAAGGTGATTAATGGCACCTTAAATAGATTACAAGAACGCTTGTTGATTTTGTAGTTGTGTTCAAAACATGTGATGCACGGGTTTATGCCCAAGTTTATCCGTTGAGATTGAACGATCAAAAGGAGCGATATAGTAAATCTGGTCACAGGCTGTTTCTTCGAACGGTTAATCGGTCTGCCACATGAACATTCCATGCAAAAAGATAAAGGTGCCTACTGTAATCCGATCCATCCGTCGTTACTCTTGTATGTTGGCAATCTAAGTTTGAGAAACAAGACAAAAACGGATTGTTACCCAGGATTACACGGGTAAAGCCTAACGGATGTACATTAGGGTTTTAGTTTTATTGAAACATTATTATCAAATCTTGTAAAGAACAAGCATTAAAATCCTACTAAAAGTGCAATATAAAGTACGTTCGTTAAAGATCTCTCTCTATCTAAATGTGGGTATACAAGAAATATAAAAAGATCGGACAGGAAAAGTAGCATTCAAGGAGGACAGTCAACCACAAAACACAGAACAAACACGCAAACAGACAAACAAGAAGACAAAAATAATAATAAATGCAAACGACATCACAAACACAAAAGGGTCGACAATAGGGCTACCGCCTTGGAACGGTCAGTGGCAAAGTAGGCCGCTGGGGGTTTAAACCGGTTCTAGGGTGCACCAAACCTCACACTTACCCTACTGTCATCCAATTAAAACAGGACAGTGTAAATAAAGAATTCCCCGCCATGATCTAATCTCTAACCAACAAGGTAGCATCAATAAGCAATATAAGTAAAACACAAATATGCTCGTGTAGATAGAAAAACTACAGCCTTAAAAGCCACAATGAAGGTACTCAATGACTTGGTAGAAGCCAGAGCATCAAGTCGAATAGGAAATGTTGCTTTCACAGAACACAGTCAACCAAAAACACGCAATCAAAACAAACAACAATTACGAGGATAGTATACCACGCCACAAGCATAACGTTATTAACAATAGGGCAACCGCCTTGGAACGGTCAGTGGCAGAAAGGCCGTTGTGGGTTTACATCAAGTTCTAGGATGCACCAAACCTCACTATTACCCAATTGTCATCCCAAGAAAACGGAATAGTGTAAATAAAGATATCCTCGCCAGGTAATATTTTCTTACAAACAAGGCAATATTAAAAAAAATATCAGTATAGCTGATCATGTATATTTTAATATAAAAAAAAGGTTAGATGGTCACAGTGCTAGTACTCAGTGACTTTACAGAAACCAGGGCAACACTAGAAGAAACCATTAAGAGTACAAGACAAGATTTAAGACAAACATCAAACGCTGCCGTTCTTCGAGGATTTAGGTACACGTCATCATAGGGTCCAACATTGTCCGGTTATCTCACAATCATAGGGTCCAACATTGTCCGGTTATCTCACAATCATAGGGTCCAACATTGTCCGGTTATCTCACAATCATAGGGTCCAACATTGTCCGGTTATCGCACAATCAAAGAGGAAAGCATGGTGACGAACTGTAAATGGGTCAACCACTAAACATGCAGTGCGTTGCAAAACGATAGGGTCATATCCTCTTTTGATAAACTATAATCAAGTTTAATAAAACGTGTATGCATGTGATCATGACCAAAGATCTTATGAAGTAAATCACGTCACCACAGAAGTCAGGTTGTGATAGTCCTTGTCGCAGAAGAGTCCCTAAATTACTTTTATATTTCAAACGTAGATCAGTGTTGTGATATTAAAATTCTATAAAGGTTTTTCGAACTTTTTACGAATATTACAGTCCTCAACTCGATTACAAGCTCTAAAAAAATGAATAAGTTCAGAAACGTAGATCCCATAAGAAGTAGCTCAAAGAACATCCCCATCTATGTGAGAATAATTAACGATATCAACATTAACATCTTTTCTCTTGTAATAGATTTTATTTCGATAGAGATATGAAAATGGAGAAAAGAAGGAACAGTATCAGAAATGTTAGCTTTGTAGAGTTGACGTTTTTCAGGACAGGTAGTAATAACCATAGCAAAAAGGAAACTATTGTCAATGTTCAATATGTCATCCAGATACCGATAAGTGTTATTAAATGCTTTAATTACATATGCTTGAGTATCTGGTGAAAGACTCTTATTTCATAGCAATACCAATATCATTAAAATCATATCCTAAGTATGCTTTGATACTCTCCGCTATAGGATCTGACAACGCTGCCTTAAGGTCACGTCAGATAGACCTTTCATCTAATCAATATTCATAAGAAGATCAACTAAATTCAACCAATGAAATCGCGCGTTGCATATGCACACTTTAGATAAATGTTCGAGTGAACTAAACAAACGAAAATCCACATAAAACACATTTAGACTCGATCCGAAAAAGATAATGTCGCCGTGTGTTAATACTGTGGATTGCACGATAAATTCAAAGAAATGCACTAGATGGCATATTTTACATCAAGAATACGAAGAAATGCATTGGCGCTGTCATGTGTTTTGAAAATATATATTCTACCCAGATTATTACGACATTAGTTCTCTAAATAGGTGTCGTAGTACTTCTAGCCTGCTTAGCTCAGTTAATAGTTAAGTCGACAATTGCGACGTTCTGCGAGTGTAATTTTAGTGTGGGTTCAACCCCACGAATCGGTACATATGTTTTTTGTACCGCTATTGAATTCCGTCAACAATCTTTTTTTTTTTTTTTTTTAGTAAATATTCAATAATGGTATATGTGTTATGTTTGTCAACGCAATTATTCTGTGTTTTATAAGCTAAAAATTATGGACATTGTCTCTTTCAATAAAGAGCGTAGACTGCTCCACCGCGTTTGACGCGACATGCGCAGACCTGACGTGACCTCCGATGCTGTGTTGTCAGATCCGTAGTGTAGAGTATCGTATCGTGATAAAGGGTCTGCTTTTAATGAGAATGTAGAAATACAAGAAACAAATCTGCAACAAGAGGTGATACCGTGATTTATTGGTTTTACAGGTTAAATGGTTCTTATGAAGCTCTCGAGTACGGCTTTGAGGCCGATGCTTTCACAGACATGACCGGAGGTCTCGCCGAATGGTACAACCCTGTTGATCTAAAAGAAGGAGACTTTTACCTAATTAGAGCTGCGTTTCAAAGTGGAGCCGTGATTGGATGTTTAAGTGTGGTAAGTGTGTTGTGATTGGACGTTTAAGTGTGGTAAGTGTGTTGTGATTGGACGTTTAAGTGTGGTAAGTGTGTTGTGATTGGACGTTTAAGTGTGGTAAGTGTGTTGTGATTTTACGTTTAAGTGTGGTAAGTGTGTTGTGATTGGATGTTTAAGTGTGGTAAGTGTGTTGTGATTGGACGTTTAAGTGTGGTAAGTGTGTTGTGATTGGACGTGTTGTGATTGGACGTTTAAGTGTGGTAAGTGTGTTGTGATTGGACGTTTAAGTGTGGTAAGTGTGTTGTGATTGGATGTTTAAGTGTGGTAAGTGTGTTGTGATTGGACGTTTAAGTGTGGTAAGTGTGTTGTGATTGGATGTTTTAGTGTGGTAAGTGTGTTGTGATTGGATGTTTAAGTGTGGTAAGTGTGTTGTGATTGGACGTTTAAGTGTGGTAAGTGTGTTGTGATTTTACGTTTAAGTGTGGTAAGTGTGTTGTGATTGGATGTTTAAGTGTGGTAAGTGTGTTGTGATTGGACGTTTAAGTGTGGTAAGTGTGTTGTGATTGGACGTGTTGTGATTGGACGTTTAAGTGTGGTAAGTGTGTTGTGATTGGACGTTTAAGTGTGGTAAGTGTGTTGTGATTGGATGTTTAAGTGTGGTAAGTGTGTTGTGATTGGACGTTTAAGTGTGGTCAGTGTGTTGTGATTGGATGTTTTAGTGTGGTAAGTGTGTTGTGATTGGACGTTTAAGTGTGGTAAGTGTGTTGTGATTGGACGTTTACGTGTGGTAAGTGTGTTGTGATTGGACGTTTAAGTGTGGTAAGTGTGTTGTGATTTTACGTTTAAGTGTGGTAAGTGTGTTGTGATTGGATGTTTAAGTGTGGTAAGTGTGTTGTGATTGGACGTTTAAGTGTGGTAAGTGTGTTGTGATTGGACGTGTTGTGATTGGACGTTTAAGTGTTGTAAGTGTGTTGTGATTGGACGTTTAAGTGTGGTAAGTGTGTTGTGATTGGATGTTTAAGTGTGGTAAGTGTGTTGTGATTGGACGTTTAAGTGTGGTAAGTGTGTTGTGATTGGATGTTTTAGTGTGGTAAGTGTGTTGTGATTGGATGTTTAAGTGTGGTAAGTGTGTTGTGATTGGACGTTTAAGTGTGGTAAGTGTGTTGTGATTTTACGTTTAAGTGTGGTAAGTGTGTTGTGATTGGATGTTTAAGTGTGGTAAGTGTGTTGTGATTGGACGTTTAAGTGTGGTAAGTGTGTTGTGATTGGACGTGTTGTGATTGGACGTTTAAGTGTGGTAAG
The DNA here is from genome assembly GCA_037043455.1 of Cyrtodaria siliqua. NCBI lineage: Eukaryota > Metazoa > Mollusca > Bivalvia > Adapedonta > Hiatellidae > Cyrtodaria > Cyrtodaria siliqua. The sequence continues at coordinate 18,853 of JAWPHD010015272.1, read as the reverse complement.
TGTGTTGTGATTGGACGTTTAAGTGTGGTAAGTGTGTTGTGATTGGATGTTTAAGTGTGGTAAGTGTGTTGTGATTGGACGTTTAAGTGTGGTAAGTGTGTTGTGATTGGATGTTTTAGTGTGGTAAGTGTGTTGTGATTGGACGTTTAAGTGTGGTAAGTGTGTTGTGATTGGACGTTTAAGCGTGGTAAGTGTGTTGTGATTGGACGTTTAAGTGTGGTAAGTGTGTTGTGATTGGATGTTTAAGTGTGGTAAGTGTGTTGTGATTGGACGTTTAAGTGTGGTAAGTGTGTTGTGATTGGACGTTTAAGTGTGGTAAGTGTGTTGTGATTGGACGTTTAAGTGTGGTAAGTGTGTTGTGATTGGATGTTTAAGTGTGGTAAGTGTGTTGTGATTGGACGTTTAAGTGTGGTAAGTGTGTTGTGATTGGACGTTTAAGTGTGGTAAGTGTGTTGTGATTGGATGTTTAAGTGTGGTAAGTGTGTTGTGATTGGACGTTTAAGTGTGGTAAGTGTGTTGTGATTGGACGTTTAAGTGTGGTAAGTGTGTTGTGATTGGATGTTTAAGTGTGGTAAGTGTGTTGTGATTGGACGTTTAAGTGTGGTAAGTGTGTTGTGATTGGACGTTTAAGTGTGGTAAGTGTGTTGTGATTGGACGTTTAAGTGTGGTAAGTGTGTTGTGATTGGACGTTTAAGTGTGGTAAGTGTGTTGTGATTGGATGTTTTAGTGTGGTAAGTGTGTTGTGATTGGACGTTTAAGTGTGGTAAGTGTGTTGTGATTGGACGTTTAAGTGTGGTAAGTGTGTTGTGATTGGACGTTTAAGTGTGGTAAGTGTGTTGTGATTTTACGTTTAAGTGTGGTAAGTGTGTTGTGATTGGATGTTTAAGTGTGGTAAGTGTGTTGTGATTGGACGTTTAAGTGTGGTAAGTGTGTTGTGATTGGACGTGTTGTGATTGGACGTTTAAGTGTGGTAAGTGTGTTGTGATTGGACGTTTAAGTGTGGTAAGTGTGTTGTGATTGGATGTTTAAGTGTGGTAAGTGTGTTGTGATTGGACGTTTAAGTGTGGTAAGTGTGTTGTGATTGGATGTTTTAGTGTGGTAAGTGTGTTGTGATTGGATGTTTAAGTGTGGTAAGTGTGTTGTGATTGGACGTTTAAGTGTGGTAAGTGTGTTGTGATTTTACGTTTAAGTGTGGTAAGTGTGTTGTGATTGGATGTTTAAGTGTGGTAAGTGTGTTGTGATTGGACGTTTAAGTGTGGTAAGTGTGTTGTGATTGGATGTTTTAGTGTGGTAAGTGTGTTGTGATTGGACGTTTAAGTGTGGTAAGTGTGTTGTGATTGGACGTTTAAGCGTGGTAAGTGTGTTGTGATTGGACGTTTAAGTGTGGTAAGTGTGTTGTGATTGGATGTTTAAGTGTGGTAAGTGTGTTGTGATTGGACGTTTAAGTGTGGTAAGTGTGTTGTGATTGGACGTTTAAGTGTGGTAAGTGTGTTGTGATTGGACGTTTAAGTGTGGTAAGTGTGTTGTGATTGGATGTTTAAGTGTGGTAAGTGTGTTGTGATTGGACGTTTAAGTGTGGTAAGTGTGTTGTGATTGGACGTTTAAGTGTGGTAAGTGTGTTGTGATTGGATGTTTAAGTGTGGTAAGTGTGTTGTGATTGGACGTTTAAGTGTGGTAAGTGTGTTGTGATTGGACGTTTAAGTGTGGTAAGTGTGTTGTGATTGGATGTTTAAGTGTGGTAAGTGTGTTGTGATTGGACGTTTAAGTGTGGTAAGTGTGTTGTGATTGGACGTTTAAGTGTGGTAAGTGTGTTGTGATTGGACGTTTAAGTGTGGTAAGTGTGTTGTGATTGGACGTTTAAGTGTGGTAAGTGTGTTGTGATTGGATGTTTAAGTGTGGTAAGTGTGTTGTGATTGGACGTTTAAGTGTGGTAAGTGTGTTGTGATTGGACGTTTAAGTGTGGTAAGTGTGTTGTGATTGGACGTTTAAGTGTGGTAAGTGTGTTGTGATTGGACGTTTAAGTGTGGTAAGTGTGTTGTGATTGGACGTTTAAGTGTGGTAAGTGTGTTGTGATTGGATGTTTAAGTGTGGTAAGTGTGTTGTGATTGGACGTTTAAGTGTGGTAAGTGTGTTGTGATTGGACGTTTAAGTGTGGTAAGTGTGTTGTGATTGGACGTTTAAGTGTGGTAAGTGTGTTGTGATTGGACGTTTAAGTGTGGTAAGTGTGTTGTGATTGGACGTTTAAGTGTGGTATGTTTCTCTGTTTAAAAAACAAGTTTGTGAGGGTTCGCAAATGGCTTCAAAGGTGTTTTACAGCTATAGTACTAATGTAAGGGAAACACATTTCACAGAAGAAAAAGGATCGGAAAGTATCGTGTTAACATTTTAATTTCAATATCGTGACCCGTATTGCAATCAAAACACTTATATATTTCATTACAATATACGGCATTTACAAAGTAGTTTTCGAAGCTACCTTGTCTATAAACTCTGTAAATAAAGTGCGAAAAAGGTTCTAACTTACTTGCTTTGTCTACTGTTTGACTTACCTTGTAAATTTGTTCTGTCTTTTTTTCATCACCTTTGCTTAGGACAAGGACGGTCAAGCAGAGCGCGAGAAGCGTGGAATGGTCTCCAACCACTCGTACGTCATCACAGACGTAGAGGAGGTGCAATATTTAGACGCCACTGCCAAACTGATCCGAGTCCGAAATCCTTGGGGTGATACAGAATGGGACGGGGCATGGAGTGACGGGTTGGTATATTTCGAATATGTTTTACTGAATGTTTATTTGTGAATTGAGATGTGAGAAAATTAACTATATACTTGTGATAACTCAATAGAAATCGATAGGTTGTAGGTACATATGGTGACATGACTGGCAAATAATCGAATAGCAACCAGTACATCCGATCTGACCAAATTATCATTTAAGCGACAACTTAATTAGGGTTGCTTTTAGTTTTAATTCGTTTTAGTGTAATTCAACTATTAAATCACTCTAAGTATAGGATACTTCGCTCCATCCCTTTCGGTTTTTTAATGTGAAGATTTCTCTTCAATGCCTCTTTCCGCTTGGTGTTTGCCATACGTTTATCGATGGTCTCTATATAAGTCTCACTCTAACCTGCAAAGAATTGAATTGAATTGAATGTTGTTTAACGGCTCATCAACACAGTATAGGTTATTTAGAGCCGCCCCAGAGGGAGGGGAAGGATACATAGGAATCCGGGAACCTGCCCTACTCTTATTATCGAATAGATTCCTATGGTTCTTTAACGTGCTCGGAGGATAGACCGATACACGGGACCGCCCGGTTAACGTCCCCATCCGACGGACGAGGCTAAGGGAAAGTGTCTTGCCCAAGAACACACCGACGGAACTCAGTGGCACCACGGAGGATTGAACCCGAGGCCTCCCATTACTAATCCGCCGCGCTACCGACTGCGCCACGCCTGCAAAGAGCGCTGATAGTAAATTCTTCATGAATAAATGTAGCCAGTATTTGAAATTCTCACCCATCTGGTTTAAAAGTAGAGGAAACACTAAAATTAGTTGTACATGCCGTGCCGTGCTAATATTGCAGTTCTGATGAGTGGAACCACGTTCCAACTGACATTAAAATTGAGCTAGACGTGACGTCACAAGATGATGGTGAATTCTGGATGTCCTATACTGACTTCCGGCGGGAGTACTGTAACATGATAATATGTAATTTGACCCCGATTTTGACCATGATGGGATTAGTGATAAAGCTGGTAAGCAGGAATAATTTGTTTTTTTGTTGTTGTTTATATATATATATATATATATAAATGCATATTAGCTGCCACAGGATTAAATGATACTTACTTTATATTTAAAATCTTAAGATTAGTCTCTAACATCCGATGTAGCTATAAACTAATTGTTATGATATTATAAAAGCCAAAACAATGGTAAACAATACTTGATCTCAACCCGTTATGGTTGTTAACATGTAATTAATTATGAATCAAATGGAACAGTTTTTTTTATAAACAAAGGGACAATGTACAATAAACACCGTGTGTGTACCAATCTAATTCACTAAAAATTAGACAGGTGTGCTAATAACATATGGTTAATCTATGTGTATTACGTATAGGATAGAGGCTATGAAGAGACATCTTCACCATTAAGAAACTGAAAGGGAGGGAGCGTAGCGACCGACCACGGTTTCTTAGTGGTGAAGATTTCTTTTCATAGACTCTATCCGGCTTAGTGTTTACGATAGGTTTTATCGATAGTCTCTTTGTAGGTCACACTCTAAACCATGAAGAGCGCTGGTAGTAAAACCTTCATGAATAAATGGTGCAAGTATTGCAATTCTGAGCCATTTGATTGGTTTAAGAAGTAGAGTAAACACTAAATGTCCAATGACGTTGTGACATTATATTAAACGACTTTTAATTATCATATTTGTTTTATATTGACTTTAACTTAATGCAGTTGAACACCGTTTGTGTTGGGTTATAAAGAGAGACTAGATGTGCAGCTGACAGTCATGATTACAGCCTGTTTGTCAGTCTCAAACCTAGCCAGTCCATTTCAGTATTTATCGAACGTATACTTAAGAGAGCATCAGAGTGGACCTTTGGAAACGGTCTAACACGATAAATACGAAATATTTTTGTAGTCTCCGTTTGCATGTCTTGCTGATTACCTGCCTGGAAATATGATTATATGTTAGTACTTGTAAATCTTGATTGATTTAAACATTGTGTTGCAAACTTGTTGACAGTTACAATCAAAGTCGTCAATTTCAATGACGAAAAAATGTTTCCGTGATGACAAATTACCGAATGCGGTCTGCTGATGTTTTCGAATCCATCGAAACGGCATGCTTATTGATAACACTGACGTAGTAGTTTCGAATGGGGTTAACTCAGCTTTCAGAAAGATGGAGAATACTTGGGATTGGATAAATTACATATTTTTCTTTAATAGATTAAAACAGAAATGACATGTCATACCTATGTATACACCATCTTAATTATATGCAAATTGCCAAATACTATACATTATTTGATAATTAGAACATATTTTTTTCAGAATACCAAATTGCTTTGAAAGGACGATGGAAAGCTGGCTATAACTCCGGTGGCTGGCTGGAATGTCCGACATTTGTGTTGAATCCTCAATATATCCTTACCATGCATGCTGACAGTAAGTGTAAATGAAATTAAGAGTGGGGATATTATACCCATATACCATGTTCATATGTATAGTAATCCCGATAGTATGCAAAGAACAAATATGAATATTAAATATGTGATTAAGTCTGGAAAGGACTGTGAGTAAATCAAATATATGAACCTGAAACTTAGTTTCTGGACCATCGTCCACTGTATGTTTGTCTACGCCTTTCTGGACCATCGTCCACTGTATAACTGTTTGTCTACGCCTTTCTAGACCATTGTCCACTGTTTAACGGTTTGTCTACGCCTTTCTGGACCATCGTCCAGTGTATAACTGTTTGTCTACGCCTTTCTGGACCATTGTCCACTGTATAACTGTTTGTCTACGCCTTTCTGGACCATCGTCCACTGTATAACGGTTTGTCGACGCCTTTCTAGACCGACGTCCACTGTATAACGGTTTGTCGACGCCTTTCTGGACCATCGTCCACTGTATAACGGTTTGTCGACGCCTTTCTAGACCATCGTCCACTGTATAACGGTTTGTCTACGCCTTTTTAGACCATCGTCCACCGTATAACGGTTTGTCTACGCCTTTCTGGACCATTGTCCACCGTATAACGGTTTGTCGACGCCTTTCTGGACCATCGTCCACTGTATAACTGTTTGTCTACGTTGTCCACTGTATAACGGTTTGTCGACGCCTAATATGTATATATACTTGAGGACTTTTAAAACGCCTCACTGAAAATAATCAAAGATTATACCTTAGTTTAATATCTTATTTCAAAATCAGTTGTGAGTACACATCATTTCCTTTAACTTCTCAAATAAACAGTCAGCGGTTTTGAATAAGGATATCGTTACATTAGTTTAAAAGTTGCATGTCAGAAGTATTAAATCAATACATACTTAACGCCATTAAAAGTGCAAGTTTTTTATTTTGTGTTTATATTTAATTAAAATATCTCCAAGATCGATTGCATAATTCTGATTTTACTCCTTTCAATACATGAATTTGATCGTCACCAGATTTATAGGGAATGTGGATAATTTCTAACATGAACATAACACTACAATCGATCTTGGAAATAAACACAAAATAAAACAATCTTGCACTGTTAATGACATGAGATGGTGTAACATGTTAAAGTAGCTGTCCCGCCAACATCAGCCGAATTTAGCAACATATGTACACCGTTTCTAAACCTAGTGCCGACAAGGTATATAACTTACATATTTCGAGAATCCAAACTAACTTACATATTTCGAGAATCCAAACTATATAGCCACACTTTAAACGACTTTGTAACCAGTCAGACCAAAGCCCAACACGGGAGCGTTGATTCATTTTAATCATATTCAGTCACGGGTATTTTAAGAACCCATGAAAAAAACTATTGTTAATCGGCAAATATACATTATTATATGACCTAAACATATGGAACGCGGACTGTCTTTTGATGTTGCCGATTAATATATGCAGTACATGCCCCCGTTTGGTCACGGGGGCAAATAATAGGGCCATTGCAGATCCCTTTGGAGGGGTAGGCAGAGGGGTAGAATCCCCCCAAATTCATGTTAATTTTATCATTTTTTGTTCATGTTCATTAAAGGTCTTCATCATGATCCCTGCATTGTTTCAGGTGCCATCTCGCTCACATCAAAAGAGCAGTGGTAGAAAAACAATAAACGTGGCTCCAGCGTAAATGGAGTTTCTACAATAGAATTTGCAGCAACTCTGCAGTTCAGGGTGAGAAGGTTCTACGCCCATTTTCCATATTTTATCTCGATGAGCCTGGCATGTTCATGCCTGTTAGGCGCCATATAACCTTTTTCATGTGTTGGTGTGCCTTAAAACCCAATTCAATTCAATTCAATTTCCCTTTATATGTGGTAAATCTTTCACGATATGCAGTGCATTTTTGATTATATATGGTAAATAAAGATTTTATATTGGTAGAAACGTATTTATATGCGGGGAAGGGTGACACATTACAGAGTGGAAGGGTGACACATTACAGACAAAAGATTCAGGATTAATCCGAAATCAGGCTTGTGGATCGTCCATTTCCTAATTAAACTGTGTTAACGTTATTGCCTATTGATGCTGCCTTGTTGGTTAGAGATTAGATCATGGCGGGGATTTCTTTATTTACACTGTCCTGTTTTAATGGGATGACAGTAGGTAAGTGTGGGGTTTGGTGCACCCTAGAACCGGTTTAAACCCCCAGTGGCCTACTTTGCCACTGACCGTTCCAAGGCGGTAGCCCTATTGTCAACCGTTTTGTGTTTGTGATGTCGTTTGCATTTATTACTTTTGCCTTCTTGTTTGTCTATTTGCGTGTTTGATTCTGTTTTGTGGTTGACTGTCCTCCTTGAATGCTACTTTCCCTGTCCGATCTTTTTATATTTCTTTATTGATAATGTGCACTGGTCTGTTTTGGTCATTTTTTTCCCGTACATGTTTTGCAGACGACATTACAGACGATGCGTGGCAAGTTAGACTAGACGGCGCCGTTAAAATCACACTCCCTGTTAGAGTTCCGATAAAGTGTTACGATTGATCTCATCATCATAATGAATGAATGAATGAATGGTGTTTTACGGCACGTCGACACATAAATAGGTCATATTGTGCGCAAAAACTGATGAAAGACGAAGAAATGAAGTAGTAATTAAAAATGAATGTAGATATTTAAAGATAAAACTATTTACAAATAAGGGATGGTATGGTAGTAATATAAACTGTATATGTCTTTGTGCGCGACAATTAGAGCTCGCATATCATGTGATATATCCGTCTTGTGCAATACGCGTCTGCCCTCGGCGGTATTACACCGCTCAAGTAATTGCAATAAACAGGAAATATATCATAAAACTAGGTTTCCCTAATTGGTGCGTACTTTTGTGATATACCGACGTATGTACCCTAATTAGGCTGTACTTCAATAGTGCACCGCAGTATTTGATTAGTCTGTATTGATATTTGGGTGCAGTGGAGACTAGAGAGCGTGTCATATTACAAACACCGCTCCTAGTAATGGCGACTTATGGCAAATATATAATACTATAGAAATTATATGCTGTTTCATTTATTATTGGTTTCATTAATTTTTTTATCAATTATGGATAATATCTAATAAATATATTTGTTCCATGTCTACTTATCGGCAAAAAAAATCTGACGCTTGTATTTAGACCAGGTCCATTCATTCGGAATATACTACATTTCGCGGTTATTGTGTATGTACCAAGATATTGCAGTGTTGCGGGTGACTTACTGCCAGATTTCGATGAAAACAATGTTTACGTTGTTTTTTGTTTGTTGTTGGTGTCAGTGTATAAAGACACTATTTTGTTAGATTAGAGAATAGTGTAATGAACCGCTGAACGTAACGAATGACATGACACGATAGTCTTTACAAGCTCTCCATTTGCACCGCGTTCGACTTCATCATCAGTTGATGAATCCGATTTATTTTCGTCCTCAGACACGTATTCTGGCTCAAAATCGTAAGGTTGCACATTGTGTAACCGTCTTATCACGGTCATTTCCTCTGACTCGGTATCATGATCGCTTAATTCTCGCATTTCCACACAAGGTGTACTGTTTTGCGTTCAGTCCCAATGTAAACAAAAAATAGTTTGTTCCCAATGACGTCACTTCCGGTAATTCGCGCAAGAGTTTTTCCCCTTAGATTTTTTTCGATATTTTAGTAATGCTTGTTCGCCTGTTCGATTTTTATCTTTAAAAAACATATTTTTACTGAACATACACCAATGGCATAGTAATAATCGTATTTATAATGATATTTAATACTTAAAAACATATCAAAAGCGGATTTGTTGATTTAGGACCAAGTTCTGCTTTAAGGGAAATGCACTGAATATATTAATCGGCAACATCATAAGACAGCCATGGCGTTCCATATCAACACCTGGAGGTATACAGGAAGTAAATCACTGTGGTATTCATGCCTGGTGTAGTCGAAAGGAGTTCCCAAATATATAATCCCTAACTTTTTTGTGATAAATGGCATTTATTTTTTAGTAATTAAGGCCTATTTTTCTGGCTGAAATGACTTTATTGACTTGTTTGTGATAGGTAAGAACCATTTGCATGGCTGTATGATAATTTTATTTATCAACTTGAAAGTTTTGAAAGTGAAAGTAGAACACATTTAAGAGGTGCCGTTTGTTCACGGGGTCAACAAAGATCAGAATTTTATTTTCTTATATGCCACATGACCCCTACTATTCTCAGCAGTTTTCTAAAAAGGCAGGTCTCATGACTAAGAACATGTAAGTGAATCTTAGTTTGAATTTCATTTTGAAAAATGGCTAACTAGAAAGCTTGGACAATATTGCATTGGACTCAATGGGATTTGATTTACTTCCGGTACACCTGGATACAGATTTGATAAACGGTTCTTTAGCGTAATTTTGCCGAAATTTGACGGGTTACTTTCTTTAATGATACTACGTTTGTAAAGTGTTACTTAGTTAACGCGTGTGAGGTTTGCAAAATATAACTTGTTAGGCGACCAACTGTTATTGCGATAAAGTCATTAAATATCACATATAAAGTAATAAATGCATTATTTCTGAAAATTTCACCAGAAGAAATAGCTCGTATATAGTAAATTTACTGCACACGCCCATAAATCATATCGCTAATATCAGACCGTTACTGCAAAAATAGTTCATAACGAAACCTTTAATGTGCTAGCATCTCCGTGGCCGAAAGGTTAACGAGGTTGCGTTGTAAACCTTCGCTTCTCAACGCTGCGGGTTCGAATTCCACTGGGAGCTCGACTTGTAAGTGAGGAAGTGTCGATTCTTACAGATGGCGGGAGGTGTACAGTACTGGTTCTACCCAGAAAAAGTGGGTGGTCTGCCTCCACCACAAAACAATCGACCGTCATAATAATTATATAACCGTGCATGTGTTGAAAATGACGTAAAGCTCCAATCATACAGCCTTAATGTGATAAAACTCTTTGGGTGATTTGCAGATCTCAAGCTAATGTTGTGTGTGATTTGCAGATCTCAAGCTAATGTTGTGTGTGATTTGAACATAGATTTACATCATTCTCCATATATGTTTTCATATTGATTATGGCTCGTGGTGAGATTGGTTTGATATCAGTCTTAGCCAGTTATCACACCGTGATTTTCTATTAACTCAGATATGATTAGATTAAGATCCTGCTTTAATGACAGTAGAACACGAACAATAGACGAGTTTGTGGTGTTGAATATTTTCCTTCTATTAATGATTGTAATTTAGTTTGTTTGACTGGTTTATGTGCATGCTACATTTATTGACTGGTTCATGTTCATGCAGCATTTCCTGTTGACTGGTTCATGTTCATGCTGCATTTCCTGTTCGACTTGATGTAGCTAATACTACCTATTAATGGAAAATACGCATATTATATTACGGTATTATCGTCTCCTCTAACCGGTTGCAGTGTTTGCTTGTTCTTGTCGAGTTGGAGAAACTTAATCTGAATACAGGAGCGGTTCCAAGGAATGTGTGTGTGGGGTGGGCTTGGGGACGTGTTGGGTGGGGGAGTGGGGGAGTGGCGGGGAGGATGCCCCCTCCTAAAATATGAAAAGTGCCGAAATTCATATGAAAAAATGAAAAAAATCGTTTTTCCTATTTTATTTGTTTTTTATTATCAATAGCTTCTCTTTCTTAAGTAGCGTGCCCCGCCCACATACCCCTTTCCCCACCACCACCAAACGCACCACCCCTTAACTGAAAACAACGTGTTGTATGCATGATTTTGGTTGTTAATTGTTTTTAAAGGTTGCCCAAACCCACCCACCCCACCCCCACCACACTCCTAATCTCAAATCTGTATCCGCCCCTGGAAAAAACTATTGGTTGTGTAGAGTGTCTACGTCCTATATAATTAAAACAATGTTTGCATTAGCACACATTAAATATTTGTATAATTGGCTTACATTTCCTATTAAAATGTGCACATTGAATTTCCAGAATATATGCATTTGTGATAAGTATGATACATCTACCTTTTTGCTTTAAAGAATCTAACCATCCACATAATGGCAAAATTACACCGTTTATCAGAACTCTAGTCAGGTGTTTAAGTCATATAATAATGTATAAGTACCGATTAAAAGTATAGGTTTATTCGCTGGTTCTTAATATACACTTGATTAAATATGCGTTAAATGAATTATGAGTTGGTAACTCCTCGACGCTCCAGTGTAGGGGTTTAGCAGTTTATATTGTGTCTATATAGTTTGTATTCTCAAAATAGGTAACTTATATTATATATGTATACCTCGTTTTAAGTAGATTTAGAAACGGTGAACATCTGTTGTAAAATGTGCCTGTTGATGGCGGGATATGGACTTTAGGTCAAAGAAGAAACACAAAGACAGAAAACCTAAAGCTTAATGGAGAAGCAGGTCAGCCCCGCGGCCAAACAAAACACAAACAACTAATAATATATACATATATGTGACATTCATAATATTATAATTGTATTAAATGCTGAATGTCAAAGAAAGACGATGGTGGGCAGTATCAGGTTATACTATAAAATAAATACTAAATAATAATAAGTATAATGCATGTTAATGTAACACAGGCTTGTTTTTATATTGTAGCCACAGTTCAGAGGCGTTTCAGCGGCCGTCTTCCACTGGTTGTATCACTACTGCAGGTGTACCGCCGACAGCACAAGTTGGACGGAGTTGGACTCTTTGCAGTAGGATTTGAAATCTTCCAGGTAAGTCTACAACATGAGGTGAAAATGGATAGGCTTTACCCAGTCAAGTCTACAACACGAGGTCAAAATGGATAGGCGTTACCCAGTCAACACGAGGTCAAAATGGATAGGCGTTACCCAGTCAACACGAGGTTAAAATGGATAGGCGTTACCCAGATAAGTCTACTACACGAGGTCAAAATGGATAGGCGTTATCCATGTAAGTCTACAACACGAGGTCAAAATGGATAGGCGTTAGCCAGGTAAGTCTACAACACGAGGTAAACATTTATAGGCGTTATTCAGTAGTTTGTATACTAGTCCGGGTGAGTCTACAACACGAGGTGAAAATGGATAGGCGTTATTTAATAGCATGTATACTAGTCCGGATGAGTCTACAACACGTGGTGAAAATGGATAGGCTTTATTCAATAGCATGTATACTAGTCCCGGTGAGTCTACAACCCGAGGTGAAAATGGATAGGCGTTATTCAATAGTATGTATACTAGTCCGGGTGAGTCTACAACACGAGGTGAAAATAGATAGGCGTTATTCAATAGTATGTATACTAGTCCGGGTGAGTATACAACTCGAGGTGAAAATGGATAGGCGTTGTTCAATAGCGTGTATACTAGTCCGGGTGAGTCTACAACACGAGGTGAAAATGGATAGGCGTTATTCAATAGTATGTATACTAGTCAGGGTGAGTCTACAACACGTGGTGAAAATGGATATGAAAATGGATAGGCGTTATTCAATAGCATGTATACTAGTCAGGGTGAGTCTACAACACGTGGTGAAAATGGATATGAAAATGGATAGGCGTTATTCAACAGCAGGTATACTAGTCAGGGTGAGTCTACAACACGTGGTGAAAATGGATAGGCTTTATTTAATAGCATGTATACTAGTCCGGGTGAGTCTACAACAGACTGTGGACACAGCTGTTCTCAGTGCAATATGATTTGAAATAGTACAGGTGACTTCAATGTCGGCACTGTATAATACATTTTAAATAAATAAGTGAAGTGAAATGGGGCTTTACGTCCTGTTAACACATCATATTGGGTTTTATTATATATCATAACATATAAGTATTTTTCATTGGTCTTAAGGCAGTCACGTGTGATTAAATAGTTTTGACCATTCTCTCTGGAAATATGCCAACCGTTCAATAGTTCACACCACGTGACCGTGCAATAGTAAATTTAGCGTGCAATAGTACATATTTGTCATTGACGCGCTTTTTTTAGTGCAGTAGTCGATCTGTGTCAGTGAAGCGCTTGTTTAAATGAACAATGCCCTCTTGTGCCGCCTCGTGAATAGTAGCCTTCTCGGGTAAGTAGTCACTCCCTCTGATAAATAGTTCTAACCATTGACTTCTAAGGAATTAGATAGTTGTATAATAGTTTGGGAACAGAAAACTCATAGGGTGAAGCGATGAATGAAGCTGCGCTTCAGAGATACCTCCGTAACGGAGCGAACCCACGCGGGGTAGAGGTCGGTAGCTCTAAGTCAATGCCTTATCCATTTCGTTAGCGAGGCAGCTTGGAATTTAAATAAATAATAGAAATCTGTGAAAAATCAAAGAGATGAAGGGAATGCACATTTTGAGCCAAAATGACTGCACAATTCTGGATAAACTAAACAATACATACCACTTAAAACGGCTTCTCAAAATAGAATGCATCCCCAATATGAATGCAATGTTATGAGTTAGATTTAATTCAAAAATAGAATGTAATCGATGTACACAATAGCAGCGTATCAGTAAAAATCTATCGAATATTATTTATGGGAAATTGAGCTTCCGGTGTGAGGTTGCCTGCTTTCACGGTTGTTATATTGAACGTTGTAAACTCCCATATTCGTTACCGGTTTAGTGTCAGGTGTAAAAATCAATTACAAATATGTCCTGCCGGAAGACAGCCATGCTTAACATGTCGCTGACGCCATCGGAGTTTGACGCAACATGATCGATTTCAACTCTGTTTATACAAACCAATACAGTAAATCAATACTGTTTTAAAGAGTGAGCATATGTTATAACAGTAGTTCACTCTTAACAACAATGTTTTATAACTAGCGCACACTCCCTAAAACAATAACTGTTCTTGCTTAAAAGTGTGTGTACACTACACATATTAATAAAGATCTAAAATATGAATCGAAGTTTTACGAATATATTGTTTAGCTTACAGTTAAGCTACTTTATTACATTTTCCTCGGTGAAAGATTATAATTTCTCAGTGAAAGAATATTCATCGCTAAATATTATTAACTAACTCCGAACACAAAAATAACTAACTGTGACGCTGAGTTATGACGTCAATACAGTGGTGCTGACGTCGACGTCATCCGCCGATAACGTTCAACAACGCGAATAATTTCGGTTAAAATCATGAATAAACTGATTTAAAATGTAATAAATAGATCATTTAACTGCTGTGATCGATTATAGGGAAATCCTTCACTCGATGGTAGTCGTGTTTTGTTTTTTCACTCACTCACATACGCTCGTTCGTGAAAAGAACCACAAATCTACCATCTCGTGAAGGATTTCCCTATAATCGATCCCAGCAGTTAAATAATCTCTATATCGTTTTCAACGACAGTTTTTCTACTACTGTATTTGCATATTTTCTTGGCACATGCATATTTCACAATATTGCAGTGCGCACTGGCCTTTAAAAAGGCTCATTTCATGTCAAGTCATTTTTTAAGAAATAAAATATTCCCTGCGGGTTATATTGTCCCAGATCAATACCTGGTGGGCAGGACTTAAAGTTCATCGATATGTTTCAAGTCCCAAACACCAGGTTTTGATCTCACCCATTGATATACACCCGCTGGAAATATTTTATTTCTTATCTAACATGGAGTTTTATGAAATCATACATGGGGTCACAGGTTTATATAGCTTTTTTCAGACCACCCCAATAACTAATCAACATTGAGTATTTTCATAAACCATGTTCGATTGTTTTTAAAACACTTAATACCGACCATTTGATTAGTTATCTTTACGTTTGAAAAATATCTATTCCAGCGATACTCCACCGTCACTGGTAAGATTGGAAAGTCATTCTTCGATCAAACGGACCCACTGATGCCAGAAAATGAAGAAACGTACGCAGAGTACAGGGAAACTTCAGGTAATGTAACTGAGCCTAACTGTTATACTATTATTTTTTAAACAATTTAGGAGTGCTGACATTTTCCTTATTAACATGTCTAGAAATGTGTAAACAGACTCACGAACATGTACAGTTTAATACTGCTCGACCACGTTTGCTTCTACTACTACTACTACTACTACTACTACTACTACTACTACTACTACTAATACTACCACCACCACCACCACCACCACCACCACCACCACCACCACCACAACCACACCACCACCACCATCACCACGATCACCACCACCGCCACCACTACGACTACGACTACAACTACTACTACTACTACTACTACTAATTCTACTACTACTATAACCACCCCCATTACCACCGCCACCATCACCACCACCGCCACCACTGACTTCTACTACTACTGCTACTGCTACTGCTGCTACTACTACTACTACTGCTACTGCTTCTGCTACAGCTGCTTCTGCTGCTGCTACTGCTGCTACTACTACTACTACTTCTACTACTACTACAACTACTACTACTACTACTACTGCTGTTACAGGTTCTACTACCTCCTACCAAGCAGTTAATTCGTCTTCTGCTTGCAACCGCTGTTAATAAGATAACACTTGCAAACAATTCTTTAAAACGTCAGAAAATCGGCAGTGTTTATCCATTTTATCTTTCAGGTCGTTTCTTCCTTGATCCTGGTGAATACATACTTGTACCCACTACCCAGCTACATAACCAAGAACGATCATACCTTCTCCGTCTTTTTTCTGTTGGCCCAATGGAATGCCGGTATGTATAGGTCGTGGCTGTATTCAAATGTTAAACTAGTTTAGTATACTGAAAGGAAAAAGAAACGCAGGGTGCGTATTTCCGCTATATATTGCATATACTGCACACAATTCCATATATATTCCAAGGAAATCCCAAGATGTTTTGTAAAAAAAAAAAGTGCAGTTAGTTAGAGAAAGGACACAATTGTGATGTTGTAGACGTTTTAATCACAGTACACGTTGTAACAAGAAATTCATTAATGCTGAAGTTCCTCTTTGAAAAATTGAGCCAGTTCAGTACTGTATTTAATGTTAAGTGATTGCAACATTTAAAGCCTAAGTTTGCTCCCCTGCTTGAGTCAAATGCGCATTCTGACGATAATGAAACTTTAAAGGGGTAACCATTGGTGTGTTCAGTGCTGTTTAAACCTTCTTTCTAAAAGGACAGGCCTAATGTCGCCCTGTACCATTCGATTAGCAGTAGCATATTAAACATACAATATATAGCGGAAATACGCACCCTGCGTTTCTTTTTCCTTTCAGTATAGTTTAGTTCTGTGTGAGTGTCTTTATAACGCACATAGTATTAAAACGCTGGTTTACAACCAGTGATCATGAAATAATATTCATTCTAATACGTTTTCATTTCTTCTTTTTTGTCAATGTTTGAAAAGAAAGTACAGAACATTTATCCATTTATGAGTGATGGTTAGAAGATACTGGGAGCTTTCCCTACGGCATCCCTGACCATATATATTATGTTTAAGAAATAAAATATTCCCAGCGGTTTATATTGTCCCAGATCAATACCTGGTGGGCGGGACTTGAAGTTCATCGAAACCAAGGGTCGAAGGCCCGCGGTTTCGATGTGTTTCAAGTCCCAAACACCATGTTGTGATCTCGCACAATATAAACCCACTGGAAATATTATATTTCTTATCTGACATG
The DNA here is from genome assembly GCA_037043455.1 of Cyrtodaria siliqua. Classification (NCBI taxonomy): domain Eukaryota; kingdom Metazoa; phylum Mollusca; class Bivalvia; order Adapedonta; family Hiatellidae; genus Cyrtodaria; species Cyrtodaria siliqua. The sequence continues at coordinate 2,076 of JAWPHD010015272.1, read as the reverse complement.
GATTTTTATGTATCATGATGCACATTTTGTCGAAAGATTGAACAAAATACAAAAACATTCTCACAACTTACATGTTATGCCTATAGCTCAAAATTAAACGAGAAGAATATACAGCTTCATCCTATTTCAATGTGTTGTTGGAACGTAGCGTCGCTTAAATAACGTATATGCATTTGACGTTTAAAATGACGTCTCATTGGTTAACATGTTTTCTGGCGTTTAAAATGACGTAACGGTTAACGTACATGACGTCAGAGGTATTGTATAGCTTTTCAAGACCTCCCAAATAACCAATCAGCATTGAGTATTTTAATAAACCATGTTAGATATAACTATTAAAACCTTGTTTTTCCTACTTCAGTGCGTACGATCACGTGTATGAGGACGAATGGGACATAGATCTTCGGTGAAGGTGGACAAATCCCATTATACAAAATGACAACCATGTCATACAAGCAACCAAAGCACAGAGCTAAGGCGAAGGTCGACACCCATGTCATACAAACAACCAAAGCACAGAGCTATGGTGAAGGTCGACACTCATGTCAACAAGATCCCAAAGCACAAAGCTAAGGTGAAGGTCGACAACCATGTCATACAAGCGGCAAAAGCACAGAGCTAAGGTGAAGGTCGACAACCGTGTCATACAAGAGACCAAAACAGAGCTAAGGTAAAGGTCGACAACAATGTCATACAAACAACCAAAGCACAGAGCTAAGGTGAAGGTCTGCAACCATGTCATTCAAGCGGCCAAAGCACAGCGCTAAGGTGAAGGTCGACGCCATGTCATACAAAGCAATGTACTACTCTGAAGGTTAACAAAAACCGACATACAGAGGACACAAGATCCGATCATACAAAATACCAAACCATATGACAACAGTACAGGTGGACTTTCATACGATTGACCGAGCCGTAGAAGTACGATAAATGTGAACATATAATGACAAATCATGTCATACAAACGACCAAGTCATATAATTTAGGTGAATTGCTGGCAAAACGTGTCATACAAACGACCGAACATTTAGAACAATAAAATATAGGCAAATCATGCCACACTCACGTAAGGTGAACACTTCTTGACACATAGACGACCTAGCCATAGTAACAACGATGGTGGTGTACATTTCATATGATATAAACGACCAATCATAGAATACGATGAAGATCACACAAACGACCATGGAATCAAACATCGTTACAGATAGAAAATAAACTGAAATACCACGTATAGTTAGAACACTCTGGCAACATTCCAACGTACATAGTGTGTTTTATCCATGAATGCAAAAAGATAGGCCTCCACTTGAGAATGGATTTTTTATATAGTCATAGTTGACACCGGTGAGTCATTAGTTGGTGTAAGCGGAGAGCAAATCTGTGATATATCAATAAGAAATCAAAACTATCAACACGTTTATATGTCATACTTTCAAAACAGAAACACGCAGTACCATTGTCTAGATGTTACAATGCGTTGTACACGATGAAATAGTTGTACCATTGCCAAAAAGGAGCACTAATTCTATTCGAGCGGTCAATACATACATTTATTATATACCTAAAAGTGATCTATAAGGATTTCTCAGTGACAAATTTTTAGTATCAGACAAAAATGATATCGTCACACCAGTGAACGATATCATTTTTCTATAGCGTCACTGGTGTGACGATATCCTTTTGACGTCACTACCTTCTAGCCATTTTTGTATTTAATGGTCCTGTAGATTGCTACTGCTTTCAACCAGCAAATTTTAACGGCTCATTTCAAAATCTGCCAAATGTATTCATACTCGAGGGCACCTTGCGTGGGGTGGGGGAGTATTTTCAATTAAATATCCTTAAAAAATTGCTGATTAGTATATAATAAACAGAATAAACAACAGTCTTCGAACTCATTTTTTAACCGAATTATGACGTGTTCTCGTGACATATTGTTCATATCACACGGAGACTGTTGATTATTGTCTATATATGGTGAAGAACATCATACATATAGCAACAGCCTTTCTCGACCATTGGATCACAAAGGATACTAGAGAGATAGATACTTTTAAAGATAAATATTATATC